>JBBYHM010013491.1:0-11209 GCA_038381775.1 Adansonia rubrostipa
ATTATAAATTAAATTTTATTAAATAATAAATATGTATTTATAATTGGATATGAATTTTAATTGATTTAGAGTTATCAAACAAATCTATTATTTTAAATATATCATTTAAAAATAAAATAATTAATAATATATTTTTTAAATTTTTTATATGTTTATTAAATAATATTTATTTATTTAAATTTGAAATGGATTTTAAATCGATCCATGAGTTAAAGTGTGGATCAATCACTTTAAATACATTATTTAAAAATAAAATTAAAATAATTATTAAAATAAATGTTTTTAAACATTTTTCACCTGTCGGCTAGAGTATCAATCCTAAATTGACCTTCAAGTTAGCATGTAGATTAATCCTTGTAAATAAACTTCTAAAATTAAAATAAAAATAATTAATCAAATAAAATTTTATTTTATTTTTTTAGCAGATTTGGTATGGATTCTAAATTAATTCACGAGTCAATATGCGGACCAACCCTTTAAATACATCATTTAAAAAATAAAATAAAAATAATTAATAAGATAAAAATTTCTTACCCAAGGAACCAACCCCCAATGTTTGTTTTTTAAAGAAGAAAATAGCAAGCAGCAAATAAAAATAAGGGTAAAAATTACAGTTTCCTTATCAATAATTCTAATAATAGCTATTTCTTTTTTTAGAATTATTTTCTCGGGTTTCACTCTATTTTAATAATTATCAATAGCAGATTTGGTATAGATTCTAAATTGATCCGCGAGTCAATATGTGGATCAACCTTTTAAATTCATCATTTAAAAATAAAATAAAAATATTTAATAAGATGAAAATTCCTTACCTAGGGAGCCGACCCCCAGTGTTAGTTTTTTAAGGAAGAAGACAGCAAGCAGCAAATAGAAATAAGAGTAAAAATTATAGTCTCCTTATTAATAATTCTAATAATTGCTACTTTCTTTTTTGGAATTATTTTTTCTTTTACAATAATTATCAATCTATTTCCCTTTTTGAAATTCTTTCAAATGTTGCTGGATGAAAATAACCTTATTGAAAAATACCCCTTGAGTCCTAAGGACTCAAAAATCATATATTGTATATATGTGGGTATATATATATATCTATATATCTATATATAGATGGTTGAAACTAAACGAAGTTATTGGTAATTTTTTAATAAAATTCGTTTGTCATCTATAATATTTTATCCATATTTCATTTTGATCTATCACCTATGAAGTTTGCATTGATCATTCATGACCTTTATTAATGTTTTATTTTTATCCATTACCTTTAAAAGTCAAATTTATTATCTTCGACCTTTGATCAGTATTTCATTTTCATCTATAACTTTTAAAAGTTTAATATACCAATATTAACAATCTTTCAAAAGATTTTACCATTCATCCATAGATTAGTTAAAGTTAAAAAGTTACAAAATATTCAAATAAGCTTAAATTGCCAAGCCACTTGACATGACTTACAAGTGTAAAGTTTCATAAAAAATTAGTATCGTGTATGTCCATTATGTGAATTTGGAAAATAACACATTTGTTTTTTGAATTAAAATTATTTTTACATGAAAAATAAAAAAAGATAGTAATAATTTTAAAAAGTTAAAAAATTGAATGCAAAAATTAATTTTGAAAGCATCAAATCATATTTTTTAAAATCATTTCAAAAATATTTTTTAAAGATGAAAAATACTTTTCTGAGGTATATAACCTATATATAATATATTTTTGGAATAAAATTCATATTTATTTGAAAATATATAAAGAGCTTTAGAGAAAACTAAAAAATAACTGTGTTTGTCTTTTAATAAATTGAAAAAATTGATTGCAAAAATTGATTTTGAAATAATTAAGCTTCAATTAAGTTTTTAAAAAATAAGTTTTGTTTAAGCAAAATTAAGTTTATTAAATATAAAGTAGATGCATTTTGTATTTTTTTTTTCAAAAACATAAAAAATTTGATACATAAAAGCTAACAAAAATTGGTATATAAGCTTTGCCATGTCATTAAATGGAATATTTTGTTAATTTTTTTTTTTTTTACTTCTAACTAAAAAATTTGATGAGTGACAAAATTTTTTGATAAGTTATGGACGATAAATATAATTTTTAGAAGTTATAATAGATAAAATGTAACTTTTAAAAGTCATGAATGAAAATAAAATATTAGTAAAAATTATAGATGATAAATACAACTTTAAAAGGTAATAAATAAAAATAAAATCTTAATAAAAGATTATGCATTACAGATGAATTTTACTTGTAATTTTTTATTAGGTGTGATTCTTATAAAAATTTTAACTTTAATAAAATTCAAAAATTAATTGAGATTTATTAAAAATTTTTTTGAAGTAATGAAAAATAAAAACAAGATTAAGTTCAGGAATGCATTTATGTATTAGTATCCTAGCGTGCTCATTGGAAAACCATACCAAATAATTATGGGTTATCCATTTAGTTTTGATAAAAAATATTGTTAATTTCAATAGTTAAGAATAATTCATTTAATTTTATTCATTTTCAAATTTGTCTTCTTTCTTTTTGAAAAATAAGTCATTTAATTTAGCAACAAAATGAGAAATTCCATTGTAAAAAAATTCCTCTAAATTCCCTCACAATTTAGGGAAATTAAAAAAATCCCATAACTAGAGAAAAATGCTTATTTTTGACAGAATTTTTCCATCAGAAATAATTAGTTATTTTCGACAGAATTCTAGTATTTTTGACAAAATTTTCATAAAAAATTTTTGAAAATTACGTTGGAAATAATTTTGGCACCCCACTGTTCCTATGCGCTCGGCATCCACCAAAATTATTTTTAACCGATTTTTAATATTTCCAATGAAAATATCCATTAGAAAAGTATTTCTATATTAAACAAGTGATTAAATATTTATTTTTTAACAATCAGAAATATTATTTTTGACCAAAATTTTCTTCGAAAAGTTCAATGGATGTATTTTTGGGCGAAAATTCTTGCTCAAAACTTTTTTTACGAAATTTTTTATTGAAAATATTTAAAAAATTTCATCGAAAATAAGTATTTCCAACAAGAATTCTTATTTCTAACGGAATTTTCATTGGGAGGTGAAACATCTTGCCCAACTTTTTTTTTATGAAAATTTCCTCAAAAAAAGCAAGATTCTGTCGGAAAATGTCCCTTATAAATGTTGATTACCAGTGCCCCTCATTTCTACAATTCTCACCCAAATTTTCCTTTAGTTTTCTCTCATTTTCCTTGACTTTTACGGGATTTGAAGGCATTGTTTTGGATTTTTATGACATTTTTGTTAGGCTTTCATGGTTTAGGGTTTTGTTATTAATTGTTTAATTTTTTTTTTTTTTTGCAAATTTACATAGTGGTTTTTACGATTTTTGGGTTTTTAGCAATATTCTTCTATTTATCCGGTAATTTGTTTTTATAATTATCTTTAAATTGATTTATGTTTTGTTGATGGTTGTATATGTGTTTTATTGATTAGGCTGATTGTCTTCTTAGTTAGATATAATTTTTATGATTTTTTTACAAATTTAGGGTAGTTAGAACTAGGATTAATGATAATATAATTTTTGTTTGTTTTAATTTTTATATTTATATAAATATTTATGTTTTATTTTTCAAGCATGGCACCCTTTTCTCTCGTCGATGCTTAGCTCATCGTCATATGGCTTACCTTGCTATACAACACATAGATAAGTTAAATTTTTTTTATAAATTATAACAATTTTTGTAATTTTTAATTAATTGTGAAAAAATGAACTTTCAAATTGTTTATCTTTTAATTAAATAATTAAACTTTTAAATTATTAATTAATTAAATTATTTTTTAATTAGGTAATTTACTTTAAATTAATAATTTATTGTTTCTATAAATAATTATTTACATATGTATTTATCTTTTACATTTACCTTAATATGTATTTTTTTAAAATGTACATATAATTATATGATTATGTAATATGTATTTTATAGGGTTCTTATAATTATTTAAGTATTTATCTTTTAAATTTACAATGTATTTATCTTTTATATAAACAATTATTTACATTCATATTAAATAATTAATTTTTCTTAATTAATATATATTTAAATGATTAATGTTTTGCTTATTGGTGTTATAGACACGATGCAAGCAATTAGTACAGGTAGAGCTCGAGGTGGTCGTTCAACTTAACAAAGAGTTATTTTCAATGCTTTATGGAGGTAGCGATGTCCATCACAGCTAAGTAGGATCTTCCTTCTTCGCTTGTTATGCTTCCACCACTAGGGAACGGCATTGAGCAGTATTTATTATTTGATCACCTGGAGTTGTAGATGGATGAGGGTCGATCTTGCCACTTATAGCGATAATTTAGGCGACTAATCCTTTCGTCGCCCATCAACCTAAGGTAGGCAATCCATACACTTCATTAGAGAAATGGGGTATAGGTAGGATAAAGACATTGTTGTCAGCAGCTAATCTTGCTGATAGATTTTGGCTTACAATATTGAGAAACACATAAGTTTATTATATATTATTCTTGATAACTTAACTATTTCTAATTATTGTATCTTAACAACTATCTCATTTTATTGCAGGACTTTTGTCGAGCCAACCATTTCAAAATCACTATTGCTACATTAATAAGGCAGTATTATAGTGCACTGTGGTCAACTGAGAAGAAGATCCTAACTATGAACAAGGACCATATATTATTATGTTCAAGGCAAACTTTCATTTAAACAAGTTTCTAATTAAGATTCTTATCATAAAAAAAACATTCCAAGTGTCTTTTGTATTAATTCCAACTTTTTCATTGAATGTAAATGCTTGTGGCCTACAGTGCAAACACTTTTTGTACTACCATTATTTGAGACCATCGAAAGGGAACAGTTTAGGGATATGCTGAACATGGAGTGCAACAACATTTTGAAAATCTTCTAGACTACCCTCATTGAAGACTACAAAGGTTATCGATGCGATTGGATCATAGTCCCTATATGGGACTAGCTTGTTGACCTCTAGAGTTCAGACATCTAAAAGGTGAAATCCGCAAGGGCATCAGTGTAGACACCTAATTTTGTCCAAATCTTTTTTCTAATAATCCTAGTTATCCGAGACCGATAGCATAGTTGTCGCCCTGGTAGGGTACGACCTCCACTAGGTAGTTTACACATATTTATAGCCTATTCTATCACACAGAGATGGCCATATGAGCACGTGAAAAAAATGTTATTTGAAGATTGATCTTGGATAAAAAGGATGAATATTTAAGAAAAAAATAATTTTTAAATATTCTTTTGTCAAATTTTAAACATCATTTTTATAGATAATGTCATGATCAAATTTTCCTTTTTTATGTATTTTTTTGAGTTTTTTTTTTGTAAAACTTGGAAAGTTAATTGTCGTATATTTTTAACGACACACCTGTGTAGTATTATACCGATATACGTTCCAAAGAATCAAAAATTTTCAAGAAAAATTACATGTTGACATTTTATACCATAAGGTGTCAAGCTGTCAATTTTGTCAATTATTTTTGAATTTCTCACTGTATCACAAGTATTTTTCTCGTGAATTTTTTAGTAAAGACTTGTTTCGGACTTCAAATTTTCATCTTTACCCTTTTTTTAAGTTAATATTTTGATACTATGTTGTATTTTGTTTTATAAGTTTCAATGTATTCTTCAAAATTTTTCTTGATTCCAAAATATGAGCCTTCCTTTATCTATAAAAATTTTGATAGAATTTTATCAAGTTTTGGACTTCAAAATTCTTTAAATGTTTCCATTAAATTACCATAAAATCAGTTTTGAAAATTCCAATTCATTTTATGGATTTTTCTCATTTCCAAGGTATGAAGTTTTCTACCTGTAAATATTTTGGTTGGATTTTTTTTCAAGTTTGTAAATTTTAAAATTCTTAAAATATTTTTATTAAATTCATATTAAATCAATTTTTAAAAATTTAATTTATTTTATGAGCTTTGAACTTTTTTATATGTATTATTTTTTTTCATGAGGATCTTTCTCGCATAATTTTACGAGTTTCTGATTTCAAGCAAGATTTTCTTCATTATTTTCATTTTAAAAATTTTGTTTATGATTATTATTTTTAATTATAATTTTAATTCTTTTTATTTACTATTATTATTATTATTATTTTATTTTAATTATGGATTTTTTTCTACTAGTTTCGTGGAAACTAGTCTAATTGGTTTCTAACGTTTCCTTAACCAATTTAGTTGAATTCGAATTACCCATTAGGTGATATTGTCTAGATAATTATGATAAAATATTTGGAATGACCACTAATTGATTGTCAATTTAATGCAACTCATCTTTTAATGCAAATAACACAAAAAATAAAATTAATTAAAAAAATAAAGGATTTTCTGCTAAGGGATTTTTTGGACCCCTTGGTCGAACCTCCCACTTATAAATGGGGGAGGATTTTCCATTTTATGGGATTTTTGCTTGGAATAAAAAAGCACCAAGAAGATACTAGGTTTGTTTTCAAGTTCTAAAGCTTTGTTAAGGTAGTTTTCTTCCTAAAGCTTTAATTTTTCTTTATTTTATCATTCTTCCTCTTTTTGGTGAGCCAAAATCATGCTTAAGCTCATAGATTTTGATCCATGTTGAAAGACTAAGCATGACGATCATGAGCCTTTTTATTTGATTTAATTGTTTGTTTAATTTTTCTTGTTAATAAGTTGTTTTTCTTCATGAATCATGTTTTTGTTGATATGATGTTAGTTTTTGTGTTATATTTGTAATATATAAGATCATATTTATATTATTTCTTTTAGTATTTTCTTGTTATTATGTTGAGATACTGTGTTAAAATGTTTATTTTTATGATTTTATTATATGATGACGTTGGTTTGTGTTTGATGAAGCTTGAGTATGTAATTATTGAGTTGAAAAAATTTGTTTGGTATATTATTGAGGGTTAGTTAAACCAACTATACATATGTATATGATGATTTTTTAAAATTTTTGTGGCTATTTGGCAATATAAAAAGTTTAAGGACTAATTTATAAAAAATTAAAAAATAATAAAAAAAATTTTGGGCATTCATGTATCCCCAAAACCCACATATACCTTTAGGAGTGTATTTTATGCGTTTTATCTAGAACAAATACATTTTTTTCGAAATTTAGGGGTCTTTTTATAATTTTAGAAAGTTTAAGGACTTTTATGTGAATATCGAAAAATTTGTTCTAGGGTCGAAGGAAAGTGACTAAACCTTGCTTGTGAATTATGTATGTTATTTTTATGATTATTTTAATTTGTTTGATGTTTAGTTTTGTGTTTTAATTATGTAGGGATTGATTTGCAAACTTAAAAAGTTTAGGGACTATTAGGAAAATCTAGTATTTTAGGTCAAAATGGTCATCTCTAACATGAAATCATTCACTTAGAATATTTATAATATTTCTAGCAATCCATTGGTCCTTTGATAGGTGTTGAAAATATTAAAACTTTTTGTATTCTTTCAGTTCTCTGTTAGGGTACAAACTATAATTTTCAAAATTTAGGGACTTAATTGCATTTTTTGCATTTTAGGTCACCCCTAAACTACTCATTTAGGGTAAAAATCATCATTTGTTATCTTTATTGATTCCTTTAGGATTATCAGGATACTTTCATATCAAAGGTATACCCTAAGGGCATTTTGGTAATTTTCTAAGAGTAGAGTCCTAATTAGTCATCGGGATGCTTTCATGCTTAAGGTGTGTATTTAGAATAGGTTCATAATTTTTATCGAGTCTTTTAGGGCTATTGGGATACTTTCATGTCCAAGGTATACCTAGGGGTATTTTTGTAATTCTTTTAGAATTGAGTTCGATATAGTCAACAGATGCCTGTATTCCAAAGGTGTGAATTTAGGAAGATTTACCCTTCTATGATCTTTTTTGTGTCATTTAAAGTTACCGAGATACTTTCATGTTGAAGGTATATCTTAAGGCATTTTAGTAATTTCTTTAGAATCAAGTCTGATGTAGTCACTGGGATGTTTCTATGCCAAAGTTGTGCATTTAGGATAGGTTCACCTTTCTATGATCATTTTCGAGTCTTTTAGGGTTATTGAGATACTTTTATGTTAAAGGTATACTCCAAGGCTATTTTGATGATTTTGCTTTAGAACCAAGTCCTATGTGATCACTAGTATACTTTTATGTTGAAAGTGCACATTAGGGATATGTTCATCATTTTAGACTGTCTCCAGGTCTTAGGATGCTCTATAAATATTTTTAACAAAATCAAAATTTATTTTTAGAAAACTCAAGCAATGTCTCCGAGTTAAAATAATACATGAAATTTCTCCTAAAATATAAAAGGGGTTCTACTTACTATTTTAAGAACGAGATATCCTTTTCAAAGTAAAATTGAGATTTTTCATAAATTTTCAAAAAATAAAACTTTTCACATTCCTTGGGTTGTGAAAGATGTTTTGATTTTAAAACTTTTTGTGTTCCTCTAATTTTCCAATAGGGTGTAAAAGAAAATGATAAAAAGCTTTCATGTTCCACTGGATCGCCGATGGGGTGCATAAGAGATTTTGATTTTCAAAATCTCCAAAACACAATTTTCTCAACATGGAATAATAAATTGGTTTCATAAAATATTATTTTAGAAATTATAATTAAATGTCATATATTGAAACTGGATAAAAATTAAATTCAAGTTAACATGTAATTAACAAAGTATCGATTTTCGGGCATCACAAGAGGTCTATCCTTATTTATGATTGCTATTTGACTCTTGGACCCTTTTGTATGATCTCTGGTATGATCGTTGTCGCAATGTACCCTGGGGTGGATCCTCGTGGATCCATGGGTGCGTATGACTTAAAATATTTTTTTGACTTAGAAATGTCTTCATGATCGAGAATTTTCTTTTGCGATGTGATGAGAACGAGAATGTATGGATTCTCGACTTATGATACAGTGAAGGGGACCATAAGATGAATCGCTCATCTTATTGGTCTCGGATGACCATCACGAAATGGCCAATGCATGGAGTCGCCATCGATCATTTTAGGCTAGGCATGACTGAATGCCTATTGAAACCTATGTTTTCAGTTATAAAACTCAAAACATCGATCCCGTGGTCTAACGTAGTACAAAGAATCATCGTTTGGGTTTTTGAGTTGGTTACGCACGATGAGGTATGAACATCTTCGCGACGCCCGAAATCGATACCTTACTAGTTATGTCTCATCTTGGTTTTGATTCTTTCCATCTTACCTCATCACTATTTTGATATAACCCTCTTGTAATGCATGAATCTTATAGAAACACAAATCCAGGTTTTGATAAAAAGGATTTAATCTCATATACGCCCCGGAGAGATGGGAAACATAGAGATTTTCAATAAAATGACCTCTAGATTTTACTTTGAAAAATAGAATGTTCCATTTTAGGCACTAGAGAGATACCCATGTGGAATATTACCCTTAGTTTTACTTGAAATGATTGGAAAACCTGAATGCAAATAATCATCACAAGGAAATCATGTTAATAAGGCAATAAATAAATTAACATAACATGGATCATTCAATGCAATGATAAAAAAAAGGGATGGACAATTGGAATTTATCTTGCAATTAGCATCGATTATCTAAGAATAACCGAATTGATAATTTTTGAGATGCAATTGGGTATCTTGATTAAACAAGGTTTGTTTGACATATTCATGGAAGTCTAAAAAGGAAAAATATTAATTGTAGTTGAAAGATAGTGTTGGAGTATCCCCTCAAAAAGATGGAGTTGGAGTATCCTCATGGATGATGAATAATTTTGATGAAGAAAGATTCTTTAAAGGTTGACAATATTGAAAAATGGGGTGGAGTATCCCCTCAGAAAGTTAGGGTTGGAGTATCCCCATGGATGACAAATAATTTGACAAAGGAAGATTTTTTTTTTAAATCTTGGCAAATTTGAAGAGCGAGGTTGGAGTGTCCCCTTGGAAGGTCAGGATTGGAGTATCCCAAAAGTGACATATCTAACACTCTTTATAGAAGTCGAGTTAGAATAATTAAGTTGACAAAACTTTGCGGTTTAGAAAACGAGTGAGCATTTTGACAACTTTTGGCAAAAGAAATTATTGTGAATGAGGATGGTAAAGATGTAAAATATGTTCATGCCTTGATACAAGGCTATGAGAGGTCAAACCATGTTCTCAAGGCTGATCTAGGTGATATGGGGACATTCGAATATCTCGAGATGAAATTTAGGAAAAAAAACTTAATTTTGACCGTGATCGAGAACAAGGGACAACATCGCGTGATTCCATTTTCTGAATTTATTCTAAATTGGTTTGAAGGCTTTAGAGGGTGGAGAAGATGCCGTTAGAAAGGTAACTCGATAACGGTTAATCTAAAAATATTCCCAATATCCCAAAAAATCATTTTCTGGGGGAATAAATTTTTAAGCTTGGATTAATTTTGCTGCTGGCAAAGCATACGAGGGATAGGGTGTGTCAAAATTTGAAAATAATTTCGGACTCATTTGGTATCAAAAAATTGCAAATAATACCTTTATAGAAAGGGAATTTCATGAACATTTTAGGAAAAATGCTGGATAGATTTGGAAAAATCGTTTAGTGGGCCTAAAGGGCCCAACCAGAATGCACTTTATTCACTCTAAGGATTCTAGATAGTTTAGGTTTGAAAAATCATAACTCTTTCATCTAGACTGATCTAGGGATGAACAAGACTAGTTTTAAAGATATTTTGACACATTTTCAGAGAAAAATATCAAAAAATTCATGAAAAATTGTTTAGGATTTTAAAGTGATTTTTCAATTTGCAATAGTTGTGCTTCTAGTAGGGGGCAAAGCAAAGTGGGGGATATTTCTTATTTTCTTTATGTTTATGGGACCAAACTCGAGTCATTGACATTTGAACATGCATGACTGAAGAGTAAGAGTGGCATGGGCATCAAGAACTCATTTGCATAGCCCTAGAGTAATTTGGGATGATGAAACAGCTCATTAATCATACCACTCAAGGTTTTAACTCAAAAACAAGGCATAAACATTTAGGGAACAAGTGCAAGGTTATTTTCATTGCAAATCAAAATATTTGAGTTCGTTTAACCAAGATTCCAGATTTGAAAAACTTAATTTTCCCCAAGATATTTTCCTAACTTTAAGGAAAATGCTAAATCTATGCTAATCCTCATTTGTTGAGGTTAACATGCTTGGCTTGGGGAGGTTTTGAAAATCAATTTTTGACA
>JBBYHM010013512.1:0-11206 GCA_038381775.1 Adansonia rubrostipa
TAGCATCCCCATTCATGTTATGTGCCATCCCCTTGTATGTTCATTGTCTTCTCCCTATATAAGTGCATGTTTAATGGCTATCAAAAACTGATTTTCAAAACCTGCCTAAGCCAAGCATGTTAATTTCAACCAATGAGGATTAACATGAACTTAATGTTTTCCTTAAAGTTAGCCAAAAAATCTTGGGAAAAATTAAGTTTTCCAATCTAGAATCCTGATTAAATGAGCTCAAAACTTTTGATTTTCTGATGAAAATAACCCTACACTTGTTCTTGAAATGTTTTTGCCTTGTTTTTGAGTTGAAACCTTGAGCGCTATGATTAACAGGTTGTTTCAACATCACAAACTATGCTAGGGCTGTGCAAATGAGTTCATGATGCTCATGCCACTATTTTCCTTTAGTCATGGATGTTCGAATGTCAATAACCTGAGAGTATCCCTTGCTTTGCTTTATCCCTTGCTGGTAGCACAACTATTACGAATTAAAAAACCAGTTTAAACTCTAAAACTATTTTTCATGAATTTTTTTGATTTTTTCTCTCAAATTGTGTCAAATTATCTTTAAAACGATGTCTTATTCATCCTCAGATCATTCCGAATGAGAGAGGTATGATGCTTCAAATCTAAACTGTCTAAAACCCCTAGAATCAACAACATGTATTCTGATCGGGCTGTTTAGACCCATTAAATGCTTTTTCAAATCCTACAAACATTTTCCTAAAAAATTCATGAAATTCTCTTTTTAGAAAGGTATCATTTGCAATTTTTTGAAACCAAATGAGTCTGGGGTGATTTTTCAAATTTTGATACATCTTGTCCCTTATATGCTCTGCCAGCAGCGTAATTAATCCAAACTTGAAAATTTATTCCCTCGGTAAATGATTTTTTAGGAAATTGGAAATATTTTAAGATTGACTCTTGTTAAGTTACCTTTTTAACGGTATCTTTTTCACCCTCTAAAACCTTTAAACCAATTTAGAATAAATTCAAAAATTGGGATAGTGTGATACTGTCCCCTTATTTTTTATTATGGTCAAAATTGAGTTGTTTTATCGAGCTTCATCTTGAGACATTCAAATGTCATCATATCACCCTAATCAGCCTCGAGAACATGCTTTGACCTCCCATAGGCTCACATCAAGGCATGAATATTTTTACATCTTTACCATCCTCATTCATAATAATTTCTTTTATCAAAAAGCATCAAAATGCTCACTCATTTTCTAGATCATAAAGTTCTGTCAACTTAAGTTTTCCAAATTAACTTCTTTAAAGAGTGTCAGACATGTCACTTTCAGTGATACTCTAACCCCTTTTTGAAGGGATACTCTAACCTCACTTTTTCAAAATTATTAAGATTTAAAAATTTTTCTGTCAAAATTATTCGTCATCCTTGAGGATACTCCAACCCCATCTTTCTGAGGAGATACTCCAACCCTATCTTTCAACTACAATTAAATTTTTTTCTTCTCGGATTTCCATGAACATGTCGAGTGTTAAGCCCATTTTTATTTAAAAAAAAAACTTTTTCGATCAAGAAACCCAAATCTGTTTCAAAAATTGTCGATTCAGTTATTCCCAGATAATCGATGCCAATTGCAAGATAAATTCCAATAGTCTATCCTTTTTTTTATCATTACATTGAATGGTTCATGTTATGTTACTTTATTCATTGCCTTACTAACGTGATTTCTCTGTAATGATTATTTGCATTCATATTTTCAAATTATTTCAAGTAAAATTAAAGGTGATGTTCCACGTGGGTTTCTCTCCATTGTCTAAAATGGAATATTCCATTTTCAAAGTAAAATGCAGATGTCATTTTTATTAAAAATTTCTATATTCCTTATCTATCTGGGGCATATATGAGATTAAATCTTTTCATCAAAACCTGAATTTGTACTTTTATAAAATTCATGCATTAAAAAAGGGTTATATCAAAATAGTGACGAGTTAAGGTCGAAAGAATCGAAACTGAGATAAGACATAACTAGTAAGGTACCGATTTCAGGCATCGCGAAGAGGTTTATGCCTTATCGTGCATAACTAACTTTTGAACTCAAATGGTGAATGTTTGTACCACGTAGACCATAGGATCGATGTTTCGAGTTTCATAACTCAAGACATAGGTTTCAATAGGCATTCGATCATGCTTGGCCTAAAATGATCGACGATGACTCCAAGCGTTAGCCACTTTATGATGGTCATTCGATACCAATAAGATGAACAATTCATCTTATGGTCCCCCTCATTGCATCACAAGTTAAGAATCCATGCTTTCTCATTCTCATCACGTTGTGAAGGAAAAGGCTTAGTCAGGAAGACATTTCGTAGTTAGAAAAATATTTTAAGTCGTATACACCCATAGATCAGTAAGGATCCACCCCGAGGTACATTGCGACAATGACTATACTCGAGACTAGAAAGACAAACATCAATGGAATCGAATCAGTGATCCCAAGAGTCAAGATGTCGCTCTTATGTGTCAAAATGGCCTATAATGGAATTGTACATATGTTAGAGGTCCATGGGCATGGATGACGTAGTACCGGGAGCTGAGGGTGGAGAAAGCGCATCATGCTCTATATCATCATCATGATCATCGAGAGAGAAAACATCTGGTTGCTCAAGCGGTGGAGGTGGTTGCCGATGAGCCTTTAGAACAAAGTGGCACTTTTAATTTCATACACGATGAGCTTCATGGAGTTACGACCAATATAATGGCAACTAGTTACCATAATCCCGGGGTTACAAGAAAGATCAAGACTTTGAGTGTCAAAGTAGTAGCTCAAGGCCATGCCATGGAAGAGGCTATGACAACCACGAACACAAAGAATAAGGTTTATGAAGATGAAATATGCTAAGTTTGGATGATTCTCGATTTGAATCATATGGAGCCACCAATAGTCAGAATCACTAATCAAAGTACATTTGGTGTCGTGTAGATGAAGCATATGGGAAATGATAAGATAGAGTAAGCAATCAACCAAAAGAAGGGGGTGGCTTTGTTGTTTGGGGTGCGCAAAACCATGAGAGCCAGACCTTTATTGACTATGCCTTCGTTCAAGAAACCAAAGGCAGTCACAAGAGAAGTAGGGTTAACTTTGAGATCTTGGCCTAAAAGATAAGATCGAATAGCAATGACATGATCATGATCATCAATGATAATAAAGGCATTCCTAAAGAATACATGAACAAGACTCTCATGAACTAGAATGTTAAGTGAAAGAAATTTGGTCTACCCAAAGGTATCAAAACTTTGAAGGTAGGGATGAATAATGGACAGAGAAAAGGGGAAGTTAATAACTCGACATTGTTGGATGGGCATACGAGCATAGATGGTAGTGAACCACTCATGAGACTGTGCATTGTAGAAGCATAGATCGAAGAATGATTATGTTTAGGTCAAAAGTGGTTGACGAGTAGTAAAGGTGGGAGCTTAGGTGACAGGTCCTTAACAACGGGCAGTTTGTTTGGTCTTTGAAGGCATGGTAGTGTTTGAATGTGGTTGAAGACTTTTGTCAAGAAGGTGATGACTCGGTAGAATTAGATGCTGGTTCAGACAAATAAAAAAGGAGAAGATTAATGTTGGTGAGGTCTTTGATATGATTTAATGGGTTTTGGATGAGGTGGGATTGGGTTCTGATAAGGTTCATCGATGGTGGTGAAGTTGTCGAAGTAGCAGGTTTAGTGTATCAAGTGAATCTGCAACCAATCTCAACAACCGAGTTGGGAAAACTTAAGAATGAAAAAGCACTTGAAAATTGTGAAGAAATTTGGAAAAATTTTATGGAATTTAAAAGGAGAATCGTGAAAGTTTGAGTGAGGAGAGGCTTCAAATTCTTAAGTTTTTCGATGGTAATGGGTTGATTTTCAAATGGAATTAATGAATTGTGATGAAATTAACTAATGTTTTTGGATTAAGGATTGTGAGAAAAGTGTAAGGATTATGAGTTTTGATGATTAAAGGTTGAGTGAGGGAGAGGAGGCTAGGGTAGAGGATGAACAGTGCTCAATGAAAATGAGCTTTCACGCATGAGGATTCCTAAATCGATAGTGAGTATCGATACAGAAGAGGTAGTATTAATATAAAGAACAGTTCTAGGTTTTGTATCGATACAAGAAACTGGGTCTCGAGACGTAAAACAACTTAATCTGTATTGATACAAGCTAGGGAGTATCGATACACTGTATCAATACTTGGCGTCAAGTATCTATACAATGAACAATTTTAGGTTTTGTATCGATACGTTGAAACCAGTCTCGATACATGATAAAAGAATATACTAGTATCGATATGTATGGCCTAGTATTGGGTCATTTCCATTAAGATGGTAGATTAAGCATATTTTTTACCCAATTGTTCTGTGAAAAGCATTTGAAAATGCAACTTGAACCAAAATTTTCACATCAAAATCATTTAGCATGAACAATTTAAAATTTAACCAAAAAAAACAACACAATCATCCAAGAATCATTTAGCATATTTCCAAGAAACTGACAAGTACCGAAAGTGCTTTTCCTATCAATTTTATATCCACCAAAATCCACATCAGAATAAGCATGTAAGGTAAGAGATGATTCTTTTAGATACCATAAGCCTAGATTAGGAGTGTTTCTAAGATATCTAAAAATTCTTTTTATAGTTGGTGATGATTGATTTCTAGCACATAGACATACACTTAACATTATGTCGGGTCTACTCACGGTAAGATAAAGCAATGACCCTATCATAGACCTATAAAGTTTAGAGTCAACAATTTTACCTCCCTCATCCTTCTCAAGCTTTGTTGAAGTACTCATAGGTGTGGAACAAGGCTTTGCTTCATCAATTTTAAACGTCTTGAGTAATTCCTTGATATACTTTGCTTGATTGATGAAAATGCTATCTTTTGTTTGTTTGACTTATAGTCCCAATAAGAAAGTTAATTCTCCCATCATTCTCATCTCGAACTCACCTTACATTAACTTAGAAAATTCTTGACAAAGAGATTCATTGGTAGCACCAAAGATAATATTATCAACATTAACTTGAATCACTAAAATGTCCTTATTTAAACTTTTATAAAAAGAGTTTTGTCAACATTGCCTTTATTAAAACCTTTTTCAATCAAAAATTTTAAGAGCCTCTTATACCATGCCTTAGGTGCTTGCTTTAGTCCATACAAAGCTTTTGAAAGTTTAAAAACATGATTGAGATAATGAAAATTTTTAAAATTGAGAGGTTGCTCAACATAAACGTCCTCATTAATGAAACCATTTAAAAAGGCACTTTTGAGATCCATTTGATCCAACTTGAAATTGTTAAAACATGTAAAGGCTAAAAGTATTCTAATGGCCTCTAGTCTTGCTACGGGGGCATAAGTTTCATCAAAATCAATTTCTTCTTCTTGACTATAACCTTTAGCTACTAATCTAGGCTTATTTCTAATTATGGTTCCATGCTTATCAAGTTTGTTCCTAAAGACCCATTTAGTACCTATGATGGAATAATCACTAGGCTTCTCCACTAAATTCCAAACTTTGCTCCTCTCAAATTGGTTTAACTCCTCTTATGTGGCATGATCCAACTATTATCTTTTAAAGCATCATCTAAATTCTTGGGTTTAATTTATGAAAGAAAAGCTACATAATTGCATGTATTTCTAAGAGATAATCTAGTTCTTACCCTTTGCTTAGGAACACTAATTATCTCACCTTCTTTGACATAAGCCAACTTTCTAGGATGATTCTTTTCCCTTTCTACTTGAGTTGGATCATGTAGTTCTTCTTCTTTTGGAGCTTCTTTACTTTGCATTGTTTGTTTTTGCTCTTTATGTGATGCCTATTCTTGGTAAATCTCTACATCATCATTATCAAGAGATACCTTTCTTAAGGTTGAGTTAGCTTCATCAAATATAACATGTATTGACTCTTCAAGAACCAAGGTTCTCTTATTAAACACTCTATAAGCTTTGGAATTTGTTGAATAACCAAGAAAAATTTCTTCATCAATTTTTGCATTAAATTTACCAAGATTATCCATTCTATTATTTAGTATAAAACATTTGCATCCAAAAGGATGAAAATAGCTAATGTTAGGTTTTCTTCCTTTAAAAAGTTCATATGGAGTTTTCTTTAGGATTGGCCTAACCACAGCTCTATTTATAATGTAGTAAGAAGTGTTAATGGCTTTCGCCCAAAAATATCTTAGTAAATAGTTTTCACAAAGCATGGTTCTAGCCATTTCTTCTAAGGTTCTATTTTTCCTTTCAACAACTCCATTTTGGAGTTCTAGGTGCCGAGAAATTATGGCTAATGCCATTTTCATTACAAAATTTATCAAAACCAAGATTTTCAAATTCTTTTCCATGATCGCTTCTTACACTTGAAATAGAATAACCTTTTTTGTTGTGGATAATTTTGCAAAAAGTAATGAATTTTTCTAAGGCTTCACCTTTAGAGCTTAAGAAAAGAACACAAGTAAACCTAGAGTAATCATCAACAATAACAAACCTATATTGTTTACCTCCTAAGCTTAATGTCCTAGTAGAACCAAAAAGATCAATATGAATAAGTTGTAATACTCTAGTAGTTGAAACAATATTAATTAGCTTGAATGAAGCACTTTTATGTTTCTCTTGAACACATGCATCACATATTCCATCATTATCAAATTTCATTTTTGGCAATCCAACAACAAGGTCTTTTCTAGATAGTTTGGAAATCACATTCATACTAGCATGTCCTAATCTTTTATGCGACAACCAAGGCAAGTCATCATTATTAGCAACGAAACTAACTTTTTGAGAAGATAGGTCATCTAGATGCACAACATAAACATTTCATTCTCTATGTCCTATAAAAGCAAGTTTATTTGACTTAACATCAACAACTTGACAATTCATTAATTCAAAAATAACATTCATGCCTTTATCACACAATTGACTAGTACTAAAAAGATTATATTTGAGACCATTAACAAATAGAACATTTTCAATGGTGGATTAAGAATTGTTACCTATGGTTCCAATACCTTTAATTTGTCCTTTTGAGTTATCACCAAAAGTAACACTTCCTTCATCCTTAGGCCTTAGCTCCAAGAATTGATTTTTGTCATCGGTCATGTGTCCTGAGCATCCACTATTAAGGTACCAAGAATTTTTCCTTATTGAATTTGCCTTGAAGCAATGCTCTTCCTCCTACAACCACAAAGCCATGTTTTCATTTTAGATACCCAAATTTTCTTGGGTCCTCGAGTATTAGTGTTTACAATTTTTATGCCTTTTGGAATCCATTTGATTTTGGTAGCCTCATCTTGAGATGTGCTAACACCTTTAAAGACCCATACCCTTCTAATAAGCTTGTCTCTATAAGTAATAGCCTTTAAAGAACATGTGCGAAATGTATGACCAAGTTTATGGCAATGAGTACATATGCTAGATGCATTAAATGATTTGTTTTGTGTCACAAAGAAATTCTTGATGTGAGTTTCTTTTTCAATTCTATTATAGCCCAAACCTTCTTAATCAAAGAATGCTCTTTGTGTTTCTGGCATATTATTCAATTTTTGTTAAGCCATATAAAACCTTGCAAATGAGTTGTGTTTTTCTTGGTTAGATCATCAATATTGACTCATAACTCATCTACTTTCTTTGTGAGAACATCATTTGTCAAGCTTAATGTTTCATTTCCTTCTTTAAGTTTAGAAATCATTTTTTATAGTTTAAATTCATGGTTTCAAATTCTAATGCTAATTCATCAAATACATCTTGTAATTCATTAAATGAGTAAGGATTAGCATTAGAAGATACCTGGGGCTCATCATGAGCCATGAGACTTAGGTTAGCCACCTTCTCATCATCATTATCAGATGTGTCATTATCACTCCATGTGGCCACCATAGCCTTCTTCTTTTATTTTTTTGGGTTTGATTTCTTCCATATTGGACATTCAAATTTAATGTGTCCTGGTTTCTTACACTCATAGCAAATGATTTATTTTTGGTTTCTTGTACTCATAGCAAATGATTTATTTTTTCTCTTTCCTGCTTGAGTCTCCCTTCATCATTTTTTTCTAGGAGGTCTTCTTGCTTTATTCATTCTCATGAATTTGTTAAATCTTTTTACAAACGTGGCCTTTTCTTTATCTTTCTCAACCTCCTCCTTATCATCATCATCATCATCATCACTAGGAGTGGTTGTTTTGAAGGCAACACTTACCTTCTTTGATGGCTCTTGTTCGTGCTTGATCTTCATCTCATAGGTTAAAGAGAACATATGAGTTCATCCAAAGAAAGTGTGTTAGGATCTTTAGATTCTTCAATTGCTGTCAATTTTGCTTTTCAAGACTTGGAAAGACTATTGAGTAGCTTTTTCACCATCTATTTATTTGGATAGGTATTCCAAGTGCCTTCAACCCATTGATAATATCCATAAACCTATCTGACATTTCTTTGATAGTTTCATTCGCCTTTATCTTGAAGAATTCATTGTTAAATGTAAGCATGTTTATTTTGGATTCCTTGACTTGATTTGTTCTTTCGTTTATGGTTGCTAACTTATCACACACTTGCTTGGCATTGTCACATAGTGAGACTCTATTATATTCACTAGGACCGAGAGCATAAAATAGTGTGTGCATGGCCTTGGCATTTAATTTTGCCATTTTAGTGTCTTGTTCATCCCATTCTTCTTTTTCCTTTGGCACAAGATAATCTCCAACTCTCTTCTTAAGGATGAGTGGTCCATTGGCACTGATATTCCATACTTTATAGTCATTTGCTTAGATAAAAAGCCCCATCCTTGTCTTCCAATATGAGTAGTTGTCATCATTGAAGAGTGGAGGTCTCATGATGGAATGTCCTTCTAGTCCTATATCATTTGCATTTGTCTTAAATGCCATGTGACAAACTTCATCTTGGCTCACTAACTCTTGTGACTTCTTGAGGCTTTAAACATCTTGTTTGCGCTCTCCATTTTTGAGCTATCAAGGATCTCTTCTCAAGGTTGTGAGACCTATAATAGAGACCAAAGCTTTGATGCCAATTATTAGCTCAAGGAAAAGGTTAAACCAAGAGAGGGTGAATTAGTTCTTCAAAAACTTGATAAATTTGAAGCAAATTGAAAATAAGAGAAGTTAAGGGTAGGAAAAACAAATAATCAATATATAGAGGTTCGGTCCTTTAATTCAGCACCTATGTCTTCTCTTATTGTTACTTTCTTACCAAGGTGATTCTCGCAATCCACTAATCCAATTGTTTACCTTTAAGGCTAAGGTATAGCTTTACACCTCTATCTTTTAAGGCTTAGATAGAACTTTTCAATCCCCTTAAGAATTCTACCCTAAATTCTCAAATATTTTCATTCACTTTCACGCAACCCCTTTTGTTTATATGAATAAAGTGTTTTGCGAACAAATTAAACCTGGATATTTGCTGGAATTTAAGTACAAGGTGAATGAGATGCAAATAGACTTGGAAAAGTATAAATTTGATACAAGTAAAAATAAAGAATTTGAAGACTTTTTGAGCTTTAATTGTTCAATACTTGAATGATTTTTTTTGTATCTTTACTTCTTCAGCTGTTGGAAACCTCTATTTATAGCTTGAAATTGATTTATAGACATTGGGCATTTAATGTGGTGGTTAAAGAGCCATTGTAGCCTTCATAAATGCTTGTTTTCATTTAGACCTATGCTATAATATCAATACAATACCAATAGTATCAATACAAGAATAAAAAAGTGATCGTTACCACTTGTTGTATCGATACAGGGGACTGAGCATTGATACCAACCAAGCTATATCGATACAGACACACTTGTATTGAGACATTTGAGGGTTTCAGCCAAACCTTGGCTGCTGCCAAGCATTGTATCGATACATATGGGGTGAGTATCGATATTCACTGTAATGTATTGATACATGCTTAAGAATATCAATACAAATGAGGGTTTTAAGCATAGTATTGATACATTTGTTTATTATATCGATACATTCCTTCAAAATCCTTTGTAAAATGATTTTTCTTGACTTGATATTAACTAAAATATATCTCAAAAAATATTCTGAATATAAATATTCATTTTGGAACATATATTTTTGAGAAAATACAAAGTACTTTTCAAAAGGTTTTTCAATTTTAACATAAATACCAAGTTGAATAAAATTAATTTAGATTAAGTTGTTCGTTATATCAAAACTGAATTCAAAGTTAATACTTTGTATTTGGATTGGTATGACACCAACCAATGTTATGATTATCATTATGGTAATCCATGTCATCTAATAGAGGATTGCCCTACTTTTAAGTACAAAGTTTAGGACCTCATTAAGGTTGGGAAGTTAAGCTTTAAAGATAGGAAGCCAGATGTCATTAAAAGGAATATTAACAAGAGGTAAACATTAAGAATAACTGGGTTTTTTAGAAGGGGATATATGCCATAGTGATTGATGTAACCCATATTTTGAAAAACCATTATCTTTGAATTGATATCATTTTATGAAGCACGTATGTTAAATATTTTGATAAGGTAAGAATGTTTCCAAAAAGCATGATGATGAAAAGTCTCGAGAGTACTAATGATCAGTGTTGAAAATAAGCATATACCCTATGATAATAACATCAACGATTGATTATTCACATAAAATGTCAAAAGCCTTCGATGGTGATATTTAAAGGCAAGGCTTTGATGTTGATATTCAAAGCATTCAAAAGTTTTCACAGTCTTTAATAGTTATATTTGAAGCATTCAAAAGTTTTCACTCAAAAAAAAAGTCTTCGATGGTGATATTCAAAGGCAAGGCTTCGATGGTGATATTCAAAGTATTTAAAAGTTTCCATTTAGAAAAAAGATCTTTGATGGTGATATTTAAAGGCAAGGCTTCGATGGTGATATTCAAAGCATTCAAAAGCTTTTAAAGTTTTCGATGGAGAT
The DNA here is from genome assembly GCA_038381775.1 of Adansonia rubrostipa. Taxonomy (NCBI): domain Eukaryota; kingdom Viridiplantae; phylum Streptophyta; class Magnoliopsida; order Malvales; family Malvaceae; genus Adansonia; species Adansonia rubrostipa. The sequence goes on from JBBYHM010013512.1 coordinate 10,918, forward strand.
ATTCAAAGGCAGGGCATCGATGGTGATATCTGAAGCATTTAAAAGTGTTTTCAAAGTCTTTGATGATGATATTTTAACACAAGGCTTTGGTGGCAATATCCAAAGCATTTTAAAAAGCGTTTTCCAAGTCTTTAATGGTTCTACTCGAAGACAAGGCTTTGGTGGCAATATCTGAAGCATTTTAAAAAGTGTTTTCAAAGCCTTCAATGGTGATGTTCAAAGACAAGGCTTTGATGGTGATATCCAAAGCATTTTAAAAAGAGTTTTCAACTCTTCAATGGTGACATCT
>JBBYHM010013523.1:0-11205 GCA_038381775.1 Adansonia rubrostipa
ATGAGTTGAATATTCTTATATATCTTCAACTTAAAATTGATTTGATTCATGAATATTGAACTTAGCCTAGAAATTTTATACATGTTCATTCATCTGCCTAAATTGAAACACCTCTTATGAGATTAGCCTGTACCATCTTGACTTTAAATGCTAGAATCTTTTTGAATTAGGTTTATTGCTGTATAATTTGACATGTTATCATATATTATATAGCATGGTGGTTTGAACCTTATAGCTTATGGAAATTGAGAATTATTGATTGAGATATATTTTAGAATCTTTCCTATGCTTGAGATATGTTTGCTCGTTGAAAGTTGTTGGATTAAGATGCTATTTAATTTTTTATCTTTCATAAGATGTGCTTATGTTGCAAAAATTGATATTAGCTTTGATATGGCTTATGTGTTCCACGCAAAAATTGTTTGTGGTCTTATAAGAGGGGGCAAAGTCTTAGAATACAAATTTGTGAAAAGTTCATTTTTACCTTTGTGCTTTGGCCGAGTGACAAAAAAATCTTATGTTGACACTCTCGCCATTGTGGTTTTATTACGTTTGGTATAAGGTTAAACCTTTATGTTTTCAAGGTAAAAAAAATTATTTCATTTCTTGTGCTTTTGCCCATGTGAGATTTGATTCTTGTGCCGTTAGGCTACGTTAGCATTTTCTAATGGCTTTGCCTCTTTTGTCTAATGGCAACATCACATGTGCTACAAGTATCAACAAAAAAAAAGCACAAGATATTAAGTGGCATACGGACAAAAGCACAAGAGTGAAAATGGACTTCATCCTACAAAATTTACTTGAATATAAATATACTCAAATGTTTATCTTTGTTGAATATTGACAAATGCTTCGATTAAATACATGCTTGAAAATCATACATTTAAAGCACATTTTATTGAGACATAATTTTAAGACATGATTTACAAGATTTACAAGATTTATCCACTTATTACATTTTATGTCTATTTACTCATAAATATCATATAGCAACTTTGTGATCATTGTACTAAAATGCTTAAATTAGCTATATACATAATTATGCTTGGAATTATATGCTTTTAGGCTTCAAACTATTTGCTCTTGAAATTGTCCTATGCATTAAATTGATCTCCATTTTGGTTGTGACAAAAAGGAAGAGAGATATTCTGATGGAGAAAAATCGTTTTAAAAATATGTTATGTGCTTAAATAAATATATGTTATTAATTATGTATATGTGCTAATGAATATATATTGTGTTGGCATATTGTGTTTATCCTGAATATTTTGTGCTTAAATAATTCATCTTCTGTTGAAATATTAAAAATGGATGAGATTATGCCAATTGTGGTATTGTACCAATATGTTTTTTAAAATTTTTAACTCACTTCTTAAACAAATTTAGGAGGAGTTCGTATAAAAAACAAATTTCGTCTTAAAGTCTTTCATATAAAAAAGGGTGAGATTGTTAGCTTTAAATTGATCATTGTTTTAAAATAAAGAGTATTTTAACTATTTGGTTTTTTTTTTAATACTAAATTTGCTTAAAAGATTTGTGCATTTTTCAAATTAAAAGTTTCCTTTAAAAGATTATTTATTTGAGTTTAAAATGTAAATCCCTTTGGAATTTCCAAGAAAAATATTTTTGTTTGGACTTAAAGAAAAAGTGATACAATTCTATGAGCTTAAATTGAAATTGCAAGTCCAAATAATATTCAAAGCAAACATATTTTTTCTTGCACTTTGAAAATCATTGTAGAAATTTACTATATTTGTTTCAATTTTTTATTAATCCCCTATCTATTAAGTTTTTTTTCCTAGTTCAACATGTATGATCTTTATGAATTTGAAGAAGCGGTTGATCCCCTTTTGGAAAGTATCAATATTTTTCAACATAAAAAGGTTCACCTGGTTGCAAAGTCGAAGAAATCGATCCCTTTTGAAAGATGATCGGTCGACTAGTCTGTTTCAATGGTAAATTAAGGAAAAAAAAAAAGATCGATCCGTAGTGGTTGGCAGCCTCCGATGACTACTTTTTTTTTTCTCTCCCATCAAACGTCTCTTTCCTTTACGCACTCAATCCCAATGGCTTCGAAGTCATTTCAAACTAGAGAAGAGCACTCCGAAACCTTTGAATGGTGAAAGAGAAAGCTTTCAAAATCATCTATTCATCTCTCACAAACGTTCAAGAGAACTACAAGGAATTATAGCTTCAATATTATTTGTTCTTGTATTCAATTTGCTAACTCATTTTGTTACTCATTAGACAAAACATTAAACCTTGAAGAGGTGCTTTTAGTGTGTAAAATTATTAATTCGCAAACCTAAAACTTATTTAAGGAGTGAGATATTGCTCGAGTGTTTTTGTAAATTTTTTTTTCGATATATTGGGATGGAGGAGGGGATACCTGGAATCAAATCTAAGCTTAAATGTAAACTCTTAAGCACTTATAACCATTAGATCAGAAGATTATTGACAGCGTTTACGTAAATTTTCATAAAAACGCATTTTGAAATTAAAAATTTCTATTTTAACCTTAGAAATTTAAGAATTTAAAAATTATATTTTAACGTTGAAAGATAAAGATTGTTAATGTTATATTTTATTTTTGAAAGTAGTCACTGTGAAAGTTATACTTTTAGCTTCTGAAAGGCATAAGATTGAAAGAACAGTAGATTGGATTTTTCGACAAGAGAAAACCAAGGAAGATAGCTAAAGGAAATAGCGAACCAAGGACACAATTAAAAGATTTAAGAAATTCAACTATGCCATGATTTTTATTAAGAGTATATATTTGATCTACTGATAGCGTGTATATCTATACACCGTCAGTAAACTAGATGATGACGCTTCAATAAAGTTCTTAAACTTAAATATAAATATTTTTATTTTAACGATGTGATACTGATTAATTTACTATTATTATATAGACTTTTATATTATTAATATATCAAATATAAATTGTTTTATTAATGTCAAAAGGGAGAGTCGAGAAATCAAGACCGTCAGTTGACAATTTTGATTTGAATTTTGAAACTTCACGATGATTTGATCTTTCCATCTCAATTGTTTGATTTCACCAATGAAAATAAAATAGCCGTCGGATCGGCCTGGTGTGTGTGTGTGTATATATATATATATATATATACCCACACACACACTTCAAGTTGCCGTTGTTATCAAAGTATCTGTTATCGTAACTGGATGCCAAATGAAAGAAGCCAGAGGGATGGCTAAAGAACCGAAAGAAGCCAAAGAGAAGCGTAGGTGGATAAAGTTTGCTATCATAGTTAACGTAATCAAGTTTTATTAGTATATGTATTTTTTAAAAGAAAAATACACATAAATTTAAATAATTTTTTTTACTTTAAATTATTATTTAATTACAAAAATATATAAAAATTAATATTAAAATAATATTAATAATATTATAAACATATAAAATAAAATTTTAAATAAACTCAATTCAAAAATAAAAAATTCATATCGTAATCCGACTCAGTATGACTCATGATAACGAAGTTTTCTTTTATTACTTTAAAGATTAGTCAGCGTTATTTATTTGGTTCTAATTTCCTTTATCTGGTTTAATAAGGTACGTGATTGAAAAAAAAAATAAGAATGAAATTATTATTATTTTTTGAATTTCATAAAAGTAATTAATTTGATAAAAATAAATAAATTTCTTCAATGATTAGCACTTGTTAGCCCAAAAAAAAAAAAACTATATTGAGGACGTTTCTATATAAATTTTAATAATTAGTTGATACTTGATAGGTATGATTAATATCAATCAAAAGTCGCTAGTATGGTGATAGATATGATTGTGATTGACATTTATCAAACCCCTAAAGCTAGCTTTAACTTTATAATATTTCAAACCCTTGAATCATCCATGCTTTCATGGCAGTTAATAAAGCATATCCTTTTTAAGTTTCTTTCACATATTTCCCGTCAAACGAGTTGGAGATACTGTTGACTGCCAAATTTATAAATATTTAATTGTAATGAACTTCGTTTAAATGGTTTAGTTTTCAACCTCTTCTTGGTTCTATATTATAAGATAAGAGATATTGCGATCTCTATAATATCAACATCCTTAGCTTATTATATATGAAGCAAAGCATGGTTATCCTTAGTTTTAATTAATAGTTTAAATTACTAACCGATGTCATCAACGTAATGACATTAAGATTAAGGCCAAAACAAACCCTCGTAGTCATTTACTTAGACAATGAAAGACGTATTTCGCTTTAAATTAACTTTAAATTAACTCTTGCTAAGAGAAGATTATGAGAAACTAGCCTATCCTAGTTGACGTTCGATTTGATACCAACTTGTTATCAAATTTTTAGTCATTTGTTTGAGAATTCAAAAAGAAGTACTTGTTGGAATTTTTCTTTGGAGGAAATATTGATTTTTAATTTCATTTCCTTGCACAACTCTTTAATTAATTAAATTGATCTTGCATCTTAATTAGTATAGGTTCGGTTACATCATGCACCTTATTTAAATGTTAAGATGTAACAAAAATTAAATATTTTTGATATATTAATGATTTTATTATTAAAATAACACTGAGATAATTATGTCTTTCAAGATGGTGATTTTTCAATTAAATTTTTAGCGCAATGCAGTATTTGTCTATTAGCTATTTGATCTAGTCGAGACCAGACAAAATATTAAGAAGCTTCGTAACTATCTAAGTTTGTCTTGACTTGAATTTTGAAGAAAAGAAAATTATATGTCCAAAATCGGCCAACTATGCAAGGACAATGACCAAGCTCGTCCAAAATTTTATATACAGTGATAGATCTCTCTTAAAAATGAACGGATCATTCTTAAAAATGAATCAACCTCTTTTAAAAGAGATCAATCAATTTCTTTTGAAACATATATCTAATAGTAAAACAATGAGCATGCTATGTTTACCGCTCAGCTCGTTTTTAAAATGAATTTTATTTGTTTTACCCCAACCTATAATTCGAGCATAATAATTTTATTCTTTTCAAATATCAAACTGATCTTTGAATTTAAACTACTAACTCGACTTATAATATATCTATTTTATATTTATATATAAATAATGAGCTACAAAGTAGGTAAATATAGATGAGATATTGAATTTCAATTATTTCAAGTTGAAATAACAATTATTAAATCTAATCTAAAAAGGTATTTTTATTATAAAAAAAGTCATATTAAATGAAACTAAATCAATCATCAAATCTTTTATAATCATCTTCTTATCCATATTTATCTACAAAATAATGAAATAAAAACTCGATAATGAGAAGAATAACATGCATGCATGCTTTGTTAATATTCTTTTTCATTAACCTTTTTGGGTTTTTACATAATTTCAAAGGCAAATGTGTATATGGTTTCGTGGAGCATGCGCCGGGCGTGCTCCACATTTTGACTAATAAACTTGAACTAATAATATTTTCGTACATAAATGATATGACAAAAAAGCTTAGAACAAACTGGAATTTAAACCCCACCAACTATCCAAAGAAAAAAATTTAATTTGGACCCACATTTAAATGATCTTTCAACACTTAATTTGGAGATCAAAAGGCAATCATTCATTCAAAGATAAAGAGTCCACAATCACAAGGGAAGAAAAAGTCTTTATGAATCTCTTTCACTCTTTTTCTTCTTAGATCGCACTTTCCAAATTTTCTACATTTGGGTCTTCATAGTTATCTATCTCTTCACTATCTATATGGTCCATCAAATAATTTTATGAACTAATAAAATCGGCGCACTTGTTTAACGGGTAGAAGAGAAAAAATTGTTCAAAATATAAGAAAAGAAGAAGAAGTTATTTTAGTGGTCATTGATTAAAAACCTATGAATAATTTTTAAAAATGGTTTAATTTAATTTTTAGTTTAAAAATAATAAAAAAATAAATAATTTTAAGAATATATGTTTTTATTTTAAATTTTAATTTTTGAGCGTAATCTCTTTAATTGAGTTGATGTTAAACTCATGATATTAAACTCATGATATTAAATTCAATTAAAAATTTTTAAAAACGGAGTAAATAGTAATACAGGTTACCTCTTTTAGCTCTTCATTCTTTTTTCTAGAACAAAAATCTACTCTTCATGTAACACTAATTAAAGTTATATGTACAAAAAAATATATAATTATTTCATTGTTTTCTAAAATTTAACAAAAAAATAATGATTTAAATGAAATTCTTTTAAGAAAATTATAGTTAAATAATTATTAATTTATCTTATAGGATTTCACTAATTAAGCCATCTAAGTGTTTAAAAAAATATTAATAAATATTTAATGACACTAATAAAATTATATATATACCAAAAAGTTTATTTAAAAACTTTTTACAAATGATAAATATATAACTTATAGTCGGTATCTATAGGTCTATTATTTAATGTGAAAACTTATTCGTTTCATTTCGTCGAACCAAAGGGTCTAATCAAATAAAAATGCTGCGGCTGAAATGATTGAAGAAAAACATAGTACACATTATGTACTAAAATAATTAAGCGGAAAAGAGCCAAAAAACGTGTTTTCTGGGAAAATAAATAAATAAATAAAGTTTCGCAAATTCATTTGCATTTAAAAGAGGGAGGGTAGATGGAAGCTCATGATGATGGCGGTCGTTATTTTCAACTTTTTCTCACTGCATTTTTCAACTCTTTTTTTTTTTCTCTCTCTTTTTTGTGCAGGACCCAAGGTGTTTCTAAAGGTACCCTAGCTCTCAGCAAATCTTCGACTTTGAAACGGCTTTCTGCATGCCATTTTTGAACGAAACCCCCCTTTTACGGGTCATTATGATATTTTGATAGGTTTAGAGATTTGGGATTCAAACCTACAAATAGTCTTTCAAATGAAAAGTACTGGTTGATTAAGCTGCTGATTTAATGGTGTTCAAAATTTAAATTATGATATTATAAATTTAATTTTAATTTATCATATTTTATTATAATTATAGATATAATAAATATTTTTATGATCAATTATGATGAATATGGATCATGAATATCGATAATAAAAAAAGTTAAAATTATAAAATAATTATTGTAATATTTTATAGCGATTGCTATATAAATTCATGATAATAGTTAAAGATTGAGAGATGAAATTTTTTATGCTCTTTGACATTATCTTCTTTGTTAAAATTGTGAATGTAACGAATATCACCACGATCATTTACAATAAATGATAGTCATGAATATCAATGATAAAAAATTAAATCATAATAAAATAAACATTATGTTATGATAATTATTTAAATTTTTAATAATAATTGAAAGTCGAAAGATAAAATTTTGATACTCTTTGAGTTTTTTTTTTTTTTTTCCTGGCCTTTAACCGTCATCTCAAGAGCTTACTCAACTCGAAAATTAGAAAGCTAACAACACTCTCTATCAGTAGAGTAAATCATTTCACAAAGTTCATTCAACATCAAAATTATTACAATATAAGATCAAATTCAATGCTAGATATATAGTCCATATTTTTTACTTGGTGCCTCTTTGACATAGTCGGTTAAGAGGCAAAAATAAGAGGGCAAAAACAACAGTTTACCCTGACAGCTGAGCTGTTTGGTAATATCCATGACCCTCTTTGATTTATTTTATATCATAATGGCTGGGAAAGCCGACTGGGATCAGATTATCTCAAATATTAAATCAGTTCTTTTATCAAGAAGTAGATTTGATTTGTATAAGACTCCACAATGCGGCTGGGTTGGTTGTAATAGAAAAGTCTATAAAAATTGGGATAGAGGTTTTCACAAGTCTGAATCATGTTTTGATATTTTATTATATTTTTTATTTATGCTTGAATTAGGTTTGATTTGATTTAAAAATTTAAATTATTATTAATTAATAAAAAATTAAAAATATTTTTATTAATATTTTTATAATTAAATTTAAATATAAAATAATTTATTAATTATTAAATAAAAATTTGAACTAAGCTAACTTGAATTAATATATATATATTCAAAGTTCAGCCTGCCCAAGTCGGGCAAGTAACCCAATTCACTTACATGTCTATTAAGGATGCAACTGTGCATTAAATCTGGTCATTGCAAGTCTTCTAAATGTGGTTTATATGTGGAAAATTTTAAGACTTATATTTTATCACCATCACCTTAAAAATATGGGTACTTGTTCAAATGGCATGATGTTGTTATTAAATTCTTGAAGGTTATGAGTAGAGAGAGTTTAGAATAAGGGTGTGAACGATACATTAATAGTTGTAAGTTACTCAAGTTTGATTTAAAAAAAACTTGAATTTGATTTAATCATAATCGAGTAGAGTTTAAGCTCAAGTTCGAGCATTTAAATACTTAATTTAAGTAGCTTGTGAATTTTATCAAGCATTTTATTTATAAATATATTTTAACACTTTTATTATTAATTTACTATTTTATCCTTAATATATTATGTATAGATACACACACTTAAAAACCCTTGAATTTATTTTTTTCTTTTCTCGTTTTTCCTCAGTCATACCCCCTTTTCTAGTTGTTTTTCTCTCCTTGTCCGTCTTTCCTTCTCTCCTATTCCCAGAGCCGTCGTCCCATTCTCACCCAAGCACACTGCCTGTGTCTCCAGCCTTCAATGTCTCTTTCCTGCACCTTTAGCATAAACCTCCTGTTGGGTGCTAACGAATAAAAGAAAAGAGAAGAAAGAAAAAAGAGAAAAAATATAAAAAGGAAAAAAGAAAGAACAATAAGCCGTAAAAAAGAGAAAAAAAATGAAAAAAGCAGAAGAAAAGAATAAGAAAAAAAAGAAAGAAAAATGTATTGAGTATTAAACGTTAATTTGAAAAAAAAGAAAAAAATAAAGAAAAAAATAAAATAAGCTGTACATGACTTTTTTTCTTTACATGTGCAGTCTGTTGTGTTCAAGTTGTGTAATGTAGCTTGCGTTATTGGGTGTGCCATTCATCTACCTATGCGTATGATGATGCTACTTTTAAATGCTGTTGCATGCCCTGATTCATATTGATGAATGTCATTGTTTGCTTAGCAGTCTATTGCATCATACATGCGTATCTCATCCAATGTTTATCTTAAGACGAAATTTTAAAACAAGCTTTAAAGAGTATATAAAATATATCGAATTTCGTCTCAAGATTGTTGGGTATTGATGATACTACATACACGAACAAACGGTTATACATACGTATACGAACTAAATAAAATAAATTAACCAGGCAGATAAAAATATAGCAATTTTGGTAAATCCAAAAACTAATTGAGTTAAGGTTTGGAACCTTTGACTTAAGATGAAATTTGCCTGCCTTTCGAGTGCTTAACAATATTCGCAACTCATCTCTCAAGCCTCTTTGATCACATTACAAATCAAAAGTATAAACGATTGTAACATAGCGAACCAAAAGATGATGTTGATCTCTCTGAAAATAGAAGCAAAACAGATGTAAAGAAGAGGATTAGAGGAAAAATGGAGATTTTTTTTATAAAAACTTTCATGTTTTAATTTTTTCCAAAGAGAAAAAAGACTACGAACAACTGTAACCGTTCCCACAAAATCTCAAAAAAATCTATAGTTAGTATTTTATTTTAAATTAATTGTGATAATATATTTTTAAAATTTGAAATTATATATAAATATCTTATCCAAACTAGAATTTGGTTGGATCTTAAACACTGACAGACTATGCTCTAAAAAGATAAAGTCTAACCAACTTAACTTTTAAGCTCAAGACCAAGTCCGACTCAACTAGGCAGTGGTGCGTGCACATGTTTGTGGGTCCAACCTCATGTAGGCCTTCACCCTCAAGCCCAAAAGCTTGGTTGCCCTTTAGGCCTAACCCTATGTTGCAACTAGTCTAATACGTACCAAAAAATTAAGCCGTATTTTATCCATGTGAACCTTGCATCGTTACGTGGCTAATATATACCAAAAAATTAAGCCGTATTTTATCCATGTGGAATTGGTCACTACTTAACACATCCAACTAAATATTTTTCTTCCTCAAATATGCACCTTGAGAATAATTTTTCATTCACCACGAATATCAATCGTACAACATATTATATACCATATATTTACATAAAATAGCCTATATATTAGAATACGTATTTCATATTTATACAGACAATTTGAGCCATTGATTGCTTTTCTTTCTTTTTTTTTTTGTAAAAAAAAAGTTGTGTTTTTGTAAAGGGAATTGCATGGTTTGAGAGAAATTCATGGGTTTTCTTTAAAAGGTTATATCTTTCCTTCCCCTCAAATTATTTTATACTTTTATTCAAATTAGTAACAATATTTAGCATTAATTAATTTTTGTACTTTTATTTTATTTTTCCCTTTCAACAAAGAATAAAAAATAGTATATGATTGTGGAGAATTCAACTCTTTAGTTTTGAGTTTAGAAAAAAATAGATTTGGATATTGTACATATTTTTTATGTTGAAAAATATCATTATTTATTAAATTTAATTAATGCAAAAAATTGTATATAAAAAAGCTTAATTTTATTTTGAGCTTGCTAAACGATCTTCATTGAGTCCAACTCGAATAGTTTGATTTTTTCTTGAGTCAAATTCAAGCTTAAAAAATGATATTTAATCGAGCTTAAGCTGAGTTTTGAGTCTTGAGTTTCAAATTAAGCTCGAGCTTTTTACTATTCGATCTTAGCTTGACTTGGTTACAGCCTTAGTTTAGGAGCGTAATGTCCTCTTTAGATAAGTTAATTAGATAGAAGTTTGGGAGGGTCATAGGTGGATCAAGAACTTCAAAAAAATGTGACTTTTTTTAAATATCAATAAAAAAGATTTATCAATAAATTAAATGATGCTGACTTATTAAAAATAAAGTTATTTGTATTTATTTTTAAAAATTTTTATTAAGGTGATATCGTCTAGCTTACTGACAATGTGTAGATATATTTTTGTAATGTTAAAATTAACACTGATAAGCTTCTATAATATCGAAGAAAAGCCATAAATTGCTCTAAGAAAACACAAATAGCTTGTTTGATTGGTTCTAATAGCCATTCCCTCTAAGGTACATTCCGAATGGAATGGCTATTAATCATTTGGTTAGCTGCAATGGTTATTCGGTAAAATAGCTATTACAACCCAATTCAACGAAAGTATTGACTAATTATTCGGTGCCTCTAAATTAAATGTTGGAACCAAAAGATTAAATAGGCCAAATTGGACATTAAATATTGAAACCCAAAAGTTCTCGTCATCTTTG
>JBBYHM010013562.1:0-145932 GCA_038381775.1 Adansonia rubrostipa
TTGATTAATTCAAAAGTCTAAATTCATAATTTGATATGGGTTTTGATCTTTTTTGATGCAAAGAAATGAGTTAAAATAGAGTTTTTGATCAATAGTGGATGTGTCAAAAATGCCTGTATACTGGAAAATTAGCCCGATTACTAAAACAATTAGCCCAGACAAAATAAGGTGTCTACAGCTGCCCCTCTTTAACCGTTGCTGAGAATTAGGAACAGGGCAAAGACAAATAAACATTATTTTGTCCAGGGTGGAACGATGCTTCTTAGAACACCTGCAAAGAAATAAATTGTAATTAACTTCGCTGTGATAAGTGCAATGCATTAGCAGTAATCCTAATAGAGGTTTAAGTGAATTTTGTAGGGTTTGCCTCCCTACTAGAGTGTTAGGTTTTCTATGGTTTGACCCCCTAGGTAGGTACAAAGTAATATGGATTTTTGATACGGGTGCTGCCAGCTTGTGCAAGCTTTGACTTAAACTTGGGTGCCACCAGCTTGTGTGGGCTTTGATTCTAGTGTCGCCAGCTTATGCAGGCTTTGACTTAGAATTAGGTGCCACCAGCTTATGTGGGCTTTGACTTGGACTTGGTGCCACTAGCTTGTATGGGCTTTGACTTGGGTGCCGCCAACTTGTACGGGCTTTGACTTAGACTTTGGTGCCACCAGTTGTATGGGCTTTAAAAATGATGCCATTAACTTGTGACCTTTGAAAAGATGGCACTGACTTATAGGCTTTAAAAAGGTGCCACTGACTTATGGGCTTTTGTAAAGGTGCCACTGACTTGTGGGTTTTGAAGAGGTGCCACTGACTTATGGGCTTTGAAAAAGATGCCACTAACTTATGGGCTTTGAAAATGTTGCCACTGACTTATGGGCTTTGAAGAGGTGCCACTGACTTGTGGGCTTTAAAGGGTGCCACTGACTTATGGGCTTTGAAAAGAATGCCACTGACTTATGGGCTTTGAAAAGATGCCACTGACTTTTAGGCTTTAAAAGGGTGCCACTGACTTATGGGCTTTAAAAATGGTGCCACTGATTTATGGGCTTTGGAAAAGGTGGCACTGACTTGTGGGCTTTAAAGGGGTGCCACTAACTTATGGGCTTTTGGAAAGATGCCACTAACTTATGGGCTTAAGAAAGTTTCTTGATAGGTGCCCTTTTGAATAACGCTTGGTTTACGAAGCTTAGAGATCTTACCAGGGAATCCTTAGAGGTTTGGTGCTTGGCTTGAAGTAATAATGGAAAAGTCATGATGTGTGATGGTAATGTGAATGCATAATGTGGAATGCTATCATGATTGCATGATGTGAAGCCTAATATGGGAGATAGCCATAGTTTTTCTTAATGTTATTCAGACTCTCACAGGGATGGTGATTCATCTTTGTTGCAACCATGGATAAGAATTTTCTTAATCCCACTAGGGATTGTAGGTTGTCCTAGCTCCACTAGGGATATGACCAAAAATTTATTCCCAAGAATTTGGATTATTACATTTCTTGATTCAGGAGGCTTAATCATTTTCCTAACAATTGGAAGGCATTGTCAACAATTTAAAGACTATTCGACTGATTAGGTTGATGCCTTTGGTTGCGATAAGATTTTGATGGAAAGCATGGGTCAATTTTTTTGTTAGCTTAAAAATGTTTGTTTTTGAGATATGGCTTGTAGAAGCAAGAAATGGTCTGGTGTATGTCATGCCGAGCAAGTGTTTGGACGTGAAAAGTACATGATCTTGATGATCAAGGCATGAGCAGAGTTCCTTATGCTTTTCTTTTCCTTTCGATGTAATATCAAGATGTCCTTATGCATATTTTAGTCGATTATCAAACATTATCAGTTAAATGACAAGTACAAAGTGAATTGTACAGGGGTTAAAAGAAACAAGGTAATATTTATTTATGACAATAAAAAGATATAACTCGATATACTATTTGACAAGCAATTGAAAGGGTAGCTAAAAAAATGATCTTTTGGGCAAAAGATGCCTCTGACAATCATGACATGGATGTTCTTTAGGCGCTTTTCAGGATCTTTCTCGAATAATGAATGTGACTATCATGAGTTTATCTTTAGAAGATCTCTAGGATTACTTTGCATTATCCTGTAGTTACTCTCAATTTATGCCCTGTCAAAATTGATCTTCTTAAGTTGCCCTTATGGTTTTCAACTATAGTTAGGTTGGCTACCTAGATGCCCTTTTTAGATTTTCATCTAGACCCTTTTTGTTTTTTTTACTTTTTTTTATTTTTTTTGTTTTCTTCTTTTTTTGAAGGATGCCTTTTTAGGTTTTTATCCTCTACGTGTAATATTTCTTGATGGAATCTGAGTTGATTGGGTTAGGCAAGACATTGTTGTCCATTTCTAACAAGATTAGTGCCTCTCCAAAGAAGGCTTACTTCATGACATATGGTCTTTCGCAATTAGGGGTCCACTTGCCCAGTGCATCTTTGTGAATTAGGAAGATCTTCTTCAATACCAATTCACCTAGGTGAAATTCTCGTGGGTGCCTTTTTTTATCATGGGCTTGGATCATGTGTCTTTCATACATTTGACCATGGCAGATGACTTTCATGCATTTTTCCTCAATGAGGTTAAGTTGGTCGTACCTGTTCTTGACCCATTCATCTTTATCAAGTTTTGTTTTCTTTAAGACTCTGAGAGAATGGATCTCAACTTTAATAGGCAATACAGCTTCTATCCCATAGACAAGAGAAAATGGGGTAGCACCCATGGAAGTGCAAACTGAGGTCCGATAAGCATGAAATGCAAAGAATAGCTTTTCATGCTAGTCTTTGTAAGTCTCGACCATTTTCTCAAGTATTCTTTCAATGTTTTTGTTGGCTGCCTCTACTACCCCATTCATCTTTAGGCGATAAAGGACAGAATTATGATGCTGTATCTTGAACTATGAACAAACGGCTTGCATTATTTTGTTGTCTAAATTGCTTGCATTTTCTATGATGATTTGGTTCAGGAGGCCATATCTATAGATAATGTCTCACTTGACAAACTTATAGACGGTCGATCTAGTGACATTAGCATACGAGGTAGCTTCCACCCATTTGGTGAAATAGTCGCTCGCTACTAAGATAAAATAATGCCCATTGAAAGCTTTAGGGGTGACTGGCCGATCATGTCTATGCCCCACATGGAGAAGGGCCTTGGGGCCATCATGATATGAAGTGGCACTGGAGGGTCATTGATCTTATCTGCATAGATTTGACACTTATGGCATTTTCGAGCATAATTGATGCAATCTCTCTCAAGGGTCAACTAGTAATAACTCGCTCTGATGATTTGCTTGGCCATCCGATGTCCATTAGCATGTGTGCCAGAAATCCCTTCATGAACTTCTTTTAAGATCTTTTTGGCTTTAGGAGTGTCAATGCATCTGAGCAATACTTGATCATGACTCATTTTATATAAGAGTTTTCCATTAAGAACAAATCCCATAGCCAGCCTTCTAATAGTCCTTTTATCAGTCTCGATTGTGTGTTTGGGATATTGCTGATCCTTGATGTAATGAAAGATGTCATAGTACCATGGTAGGCCATCCTTCTTTTTTTTGACTGTATGACAATGAACCAGAGTTGTGTAGATGCTTATCTGGATGGGAGCAATGTCTGACTCTTATTTGACTTTAAACATGGATGACGAGGTAGCCAAAGCATCAACTATTTGGTTCTCTTTTTGAGGTAAGTGTCGAAAACTATTATCATCAAATTCTTTCTTGAGCTTTGCTATCGTCTTCCCATACTGCATTAGCTTGGCATCACGAGTTTGCTATTCTCCTTTCAATTGGTAGATGAGTAGGGCTAAATCACTGAACACCTATAATATCTTGACATTCCTCTCAATGGCTGCTTAAAGCCCCATGACATAAGCTTCATATTCTGCGATATTATTTGTAAAGTCAAAATTGAGCCTTGCTGTGAATGGATAATGACTCTCATCGAGTGACATCAACATTGCCTCAATTCCATGTCCTAGAGTATTTAATGCTCCATCAAAATACATCTTCCAGGATTGATCTTTGTTGGAGGCATCTTCCTCTTTAGAAATGCATATTAGATCTTCATTTAGGAAATCAAAATTTAAGGGTTTATAGTCATCTACCACTTGATTTGCCAAAAAGTCAACTATCATACTGCCCTTGATGTCCTTTTGACTGACATAGGTAATGTCGTATTCAAAAAATAGGACTTACCATCTAGCTAGCCTTCCTAATAGTGTAAGGCCTTCGCATAGATACTTGATAGGATCAAGCCTTGCAATCAGCCATGTGGTGTGATATAGCATGTACTGCCTGAGTCTCTTAGCTGTCCATACTAAAGCACAGCATAACTTCTTGGCTGCGGAGTAATTACATTCATATTCTGTGAACTTTTTGCTTAAGTAGTAGATTGATTGTTTCTTCTTTCCTGACTCATCATGCTGCCTTAATACGCAAACCATAGAATTGTTAAAGACTGCCAAGTAAAGGATTAAAGGTCGACCGGGCACCGGTGGTACCAACACTGGCGAGCTTGACAAATAATATTTGACTTTATCAAAGGCTTCTTGACATGCTTCTTTCCACTTTCCCAGATTTTGTTTGCGAAGGAGCCGAAAGATGGGGTCGTATTTGTCAGTGAGCTAGGATATGAATCTAGCAATGTGGTTCAGTCTTCCTAAAAAGCTTCTCACTTCCTTTTGGGTTTAAGGTGGTGGCATACTTTGAATGGCTTTTTCCTTTTTCACTGACTATAAAGCCTCGAAGCTTGCCTGAAGTGACTATAAAGGTACACTTGGTAGGATTCAATTTGAGTTAAAATTTTCATAGCTGTTCAAAATATTTCTAAAGGTTTGTGACATGCTCATCCTCTTTTGTTGACTTGGCAATCATGTCATCAATGCAGACCTCAATTTCTTTATGCATCATGTCATGGAATAGGCTACCATGGCCCGTTGATAGGCTGCCCCATCATTTTTAAGTTCAAAGGGCATGACATTATAGCAAAATATCCCCCACAAGGTTACAAAAGTTATTTTCTCCATGTCTTTGGGTGCCATCTTGATCTGGTTATAGCCTGAGAATCCATCCATGAAGGAGAACAAAGAATTCTTGGCCATGTTGTCTACCAAAGTGTCGATATAGGATAGTGCAAAGTTATCCTTAGGACTAACTTGATTCAAATCCTGATAATCAATACACATTTGTACTTTGCCATTTTTTTGGGGACTGGGACTATATTGGCAACCCATTCTGGATATTTAGCTACTCCAATAAACCTTACATCAAACTACTTCTTGACTTCCTCTTTAATTTGAGGACCATTTTTGGCTTCATCTTCCTAAACTTTTATCGAATTGGTTCGCATCCAGGCTTGATAGGAAGCTTATGGACCATTATATTAGTGTCTAGTCCTGGGATGTCTTGATATGACCAAGCGAATACATCTTGATATTCTTAGAGTAAGTCTATTGGCTTGGTCCTAGTTGTTGACTTTATTGAGGTTTATTTTAACTTCCTTTTGGTCTCATAAGTACCCAAATTTATTACTTCGATTGGGTCTTTATGGGGCATGATCTATTTCTCCTCTTGCTTAACTAATCGTAAAAGGTCTAGTGGTATGGAGCTTTCTTCAAAATCTTTTTCAAGATTAACTTCATTAGTGCAAACTGACTATTCGAAATTGATCTTCAAAGACCCATCAGATGCATCCATGTTACTATCGTCAAGACACCTGAAAAGGTAAAGAAATAAACATTACAAAAGGCACACACACAACCAAGGGATTTGGATAAAAATAAAGGCAAAAAGAGTAATGGAGACAAAAAGGTTGAAAAGTGATACACAATATGGAATGATATATGCAAAAGTCATTTCATTGATAATGTTTGATAAAAAATGCCCTTTACATAGGACACATATCTACCTTTGGGCGAGGGTAAGTAGGTTTTCATTTCTTGATGTTACATAAAAGGGACAAGAAAAGTGCAGGGGCTTTCATCATGACCCTGTCATCAAAATCAAGTCTTAGTGGAAGGACATGAATTTAATGGCTCGGTATCTTCGAGATAGAGGTTGTTAAATGCTCTGTTTAATATGACCAAGACATCTTTTGCCTTTAGCTTTTCTAGATGGCTTGGATCGATTCATCCTCCTAAACAAAATATCTCATGAAGAGATGGGAACATTGTCAGCTTCAATTCCCTCTCTCGACCTAATGATTACATCATCTCCTAGTTGCAGATTCTCTTTTCTTACTGCTTTCTTGAATACGCATTGGCCTTGAATCCTAAGCCTCTTTTGTTAGCTTGAGTGGTGACCTATAAGGCTTGGGTCATCCCTTACAGATTCTTGACAAGCCTTTTTCTCACATGGGAACTTTTACCAATGATCTTTTTTAAACCTGAGTGGGTACTCTGTGATAAGTGGGATTCAACTATTGGCAATCCTTTTCCCATAAATGTTGCATTAACGAACTCAAAGGATTGGAAGGATAATTGTGGTGCATCTTTATTAGGCTCTATCTAGATATCCTTAGTGAAAGTAATGGCAATCATTTCTTTTTCAGCTCTAATGGTGACTACTTTGTCATCTGTTACAAATTTAAGCTCCTGATGGAGAGAAGATGGGATGGCTCTAGTGGAATGGATCTATGGCCTTCCTAATAGGTAGTTGTAAAAAGGATTAATATCCATAACTTGAAAGTCAACTTCATATGTACATGGGCCTATCTGAAGCTAGATTGTTATATTCCAATTACTTCGCGGCATGTACCATTAAAGGCTCAGACTATAGTGTGGCTGCTTTTGATGTTGGACTAATTGATAAGGAGCTTACTTAATGTAGTCATAGGCATAACATTAAGGGTTGACGCATTGTCTATAAGTACTTCAGGCAAAATGCATCCCTTGTAATGGGTAATGATATGCAGAGCTTTATAATTGCCCCTGCCTCCGGGTGGGATCTCATCATCAGTGAAGGAGATATAGTTATTAGCCATGATGTTGTTCACTATCGATCCAACTTGTCTACGGGATGTCCAAGGGTAAATATGCTTCATTAAGCACTTTCAGTAATGCATTTATTGAACCTCTAAATCAAGAAGTAGAGATAGCACAGAAATCTTTGCGGGTTGTTTACTTAACTGGTCTACTATGCAGTATTCACTGTGCTTGATGAACATGAGAAACTCCGTTGCTTTTCTTTTCACTTACTGCTTCCTTGACTTTCTCTTGCTTAAAATGCTTTGCTTGAGCCTAAGTGGTACTGATGCTTAGAGATGCATTAACCTTCTATTTTTCTTGAGTTGAAGGAGTGTAACACCTATCGCTACGGGTTAGGTGACTAACTCTTAATAGTTCCATTGCAACAGTTGAGGGAGTTAGTTCTCTGATCATCACTACTTGATTCTTATATTTCCATAGGATAGCTCTATTACTCTTATACGAGAATGGTTTAGGTACCTTCGTAACTAACTTTGGTGTAGCTATAGAAAAACTAGCCTTGAGACTTAACTTGCCATAAAGAATAAAAGGTCGATTTCTCTCGTAAGATGGCTGCATAGTTTATCTCCTATCATGTTGATAGATTCAGCAGTAGGTGTGATTTCATGATAGAATTCTATCTGGCCTTCATTTATCATTCTTTGAACCATGGACCTAAACTCCTTACATGTTTATAGGGTATGACCTATAACTGTGTGGAAGTCATAGAAGTTGTCAGGATTATCTTCCAATTTTTTTGTTGTGTTGAGCAACCCAACCTAAATTAATGCTTGCCAGACCAAGAACATTGGCATCCTTACATCCTTTATTCTTGCCTTTACTTCATATTTGTTCTTAATGTTAATCATGTTTATAGCTGGCTCAGTATGGTTTAGTTAAGGATTGGTGGCACATCTGGTCCCTGGTTAGTCCCAAACTATAAGACTTTTAAGTTAATTAGATTTTGCACATTTCATTTGAAAGATATGCAGTTCTCAATGTCATGCCCTGCTGCCCCAATATGGTAATCATAGTGGGTATTAGGGTTGTATCATTACGGGTATGGTGGCTTCTTTTTTGGGACATCGATTGGGGCCACTAAATGTTTTTGGAGTAGGTCTGGTAGAGCTCCTTATAGGTCATAGGGATGGGATTAAAATGTTATCTTTGTTGATTTGCACCTCGATTGCCAAGTGCATTATTGGTTGCTTGATTGGGACCTTGGTGAACTTATGGAGGGTAGCATTATGGTGGGTTAGATGAGATTGCAAAGGATGGGTTGTAGGTTATGGCATTAATTGGCTGAGGGGGTATGGTGATAGGGCAAGAATACAGCGTACTTGGGTAGTGAGGTTCGAGCATTTGGCGTCATTTTGGCTGAGATGAGCTAGCATAACTTACGGTATTGGCTTCTCCTTCATTCTTTTTACTGGCAATAGGCTTCTTGCTTGAACCAGACATTTCCTCGGCTGACATTCTACCACTCTTAATGTCTGTGTCAATCATTTCTCTAGAGAGGACTAGGTCTGCAAATTTCTTGGTGGCATTTCCTATAAGCTTCTCATAATAAAGAGCGCATAAGGTGTGAATGAAAGTGACTGTCATCTCTTTTTCTATAAGAAGAGGCTAGACTAAGACTGCTTCTTCTCTCCACTTTTGGGCGTATTGCCTAAAACTTTTAGTGGATCTCTTCTCAAAATTTATCAAGGAAAGTTGATTTAGTGCCCAATCCGACACATGTTGGTATTTATTTAGAAAGGCCTTAGCCAAGTCAGCCCATGATTGGATTTTCACATTGTCTAGCTCGATATGCTATTGAGTTGCTACCCTAATGAGGCTGTGCTAGAAGTAATGGATAAGGAGCTTTTCATCTTTCTCGTGCCAAGCCATCTTTTATACGTACATTCGAACATGGATAGAAGGTCAATTGTTCTATTAAACTTTTCACACTCAGGGAATTTGGACTTCCAAGGAATGACAAGATTGGACACAAAAAATTGTGATTGTGCGTCAAAAGCTCTGAACTTGTCACTCTCTTCGATAGTTTGGAGGTGTTTTTCTAGTAGCTGGAATTCGTTCATTTTTCTGCAGTCATGGTAGACTTTTGACCTTTTTTTTTCTCTGGTTCCTCATGGTCAAGGGTTATCAGATCTGCCAATGAGACTCTTGCATTCACCTCTTGATTGTCGGGAATGAATTAACTTGCCACATGGGATTTAGGTAGATGACTAGCAGAGCCTGAGCGATAGGTGTAGGAGCAGACCATTGTTCTTATCTAGTTTCTCCTTGGGCAGGTTCTAGATTATTGGTAAGGGGACTTCTAGTGTTGGAAGGATCATTCCTTTTTTTAGCAGTGCTGGCTTGCCCTTTTTCTTTCATAGAGGCAGTCATTAGTTCCATAAGTTTTGCGATTTGATTTTGCATTTTGTATTGCTGATGAAGCATCTGGTCTTGTGATTCCTTAACCATTAGCTTAAGTCACTCAGTATGAGCTTCATGATCACTCTCTATGATTTGCTTATGGTGTCGTGTGTTATAGCGGTGCATGATGTAAGGCTCCGTGTTCCTAATTGATCTTGGAATCCCTTGCACTTTTATGGCCAAATTCTAATATTAGACTTTTATTTAAAAATGTATTTATTGATGAGCATTTATGATGCAATGACGAGTTAAGATAATGAATGATTAATGCAAATGTAGTGAAAAATGGTGAAATTAAATGTGCAAATGCATTAGAGACAATTGATTCTTGGAACAGCTTCATCAATAACATCATTCATTGAGTCACAAAAAGGTTTTTCTTTTATGACATTATTACATCTAAAAATATCTAACGTGATTACATTGTGTAATCACACGATCAAGAAAACCCAAAAGTCATTGCTTACGATCTCTAATAGGTACGATGTCTCGCCTTATGGACTGACCTACTTCAATCATGTCATTTGCCTCTCATTGAGCCATTTGAACTTGTTCAGTGAGGTGATGATGTTGTTCTTGGTAGTTTAAACGTGCTTGGTTGATTGTCGCTTGCTAATCTAGTTTATGTTGCTCGGAAGCCCTTATTAGTTCATTGATATGACCTTGATGATCCTGAAGAGACTGTTCTAACTCCTAGATTCTATGAATGAGGGCTTCATTTTCAACCTTAGTGGCTTTTGCTTATCGTATTTGGGCCTCGAGTCTTTGATTCCTTTATTGGTAGGTGGAAGTAAGAGCACGTGCCCTTGTGAACTTTTTTTTGCTAGTTTTGACTTCATCCTTTTCTTAATTCAGCTCATGATTGAGAGTGGCAACTTCTGCTTCCCATTTGACTAATGTCTTGCCAATACGTTAGGACTTGTTAGCTTTTTAGAGTGTCATAGAATCCTTGGTTAGGCTTTCGAGATCATCTTTGAAGCGATCCATTTTTTTAACAACTCAATCCATTTAACTACTCCTAAGATAGATATCCATCTCTAGCTGGTAGATATCCATCTCTAGCTGGCCCTTTTCCTCCTTAAGTCGAGAGATTTCTATAGTAAAGGATGCCTTTCTCGCTCAAACTCCCTCCTAAGTAGCTTAATCTCAGAAATTGGGATTTATAGTATCCTAGAGTTGGGTGGTGGCAATTGATTATTGATATGGCAGAGTCTCTATTCTCCGTATCTAGGTGTGGTAGGGCTTCCTCTCTAATATCTTTCCATATAATGGATCTTCTTCCAAGCTTGGAAAGGTAACTGGACTTTTGCTTTATAATTGGGCTCTCTACATTCAAAATCCCAATGTCCCAAGTCTTTGAAGAACGGGATGAACTACTGGCACTGGAACTGACGCAATACCAATAAAGGAGCATAACTGGTACTTCCTAATAATCCCAGGAGTGGTACACAAATGTAGTCTCCATATCTGTATATAATCGACTGAAGGAACACATATAGGGCTCTCCACGTGATTTTTTCCTTCATGAAGTTTCGTAATTCCTTGACCCAATGCTTTTCTATCTTATCTTGATGACATTATTCCTCTAATGTCATGGAAAGAGGATGAATCTTGAAAAAGAAATTTTGCCTGACTTTCTTTTTCCTAGCATAGAGATGACTTAGGAGCCATATCTGGAGCAATGGGGCACACTCAATAAACCTTCTTGTTCCCATTCTTTTACAAAAGCTGAAGGTACGAATGGTTTTCATGATAATGGCAAAAGTAGGGCTGATGTTGCAACATAAGTGAGAAAAAAAATCTATGACTGCCGCCTCTACCTAACCCAAAGTCTTCGGGACTATAACAAGCCCATAAATTGCCAGACTGTAGACATCTTGAGCTTTCTTTTGATCAGAAAGATTTACCATGCCCTCTTTCAAGCTAGCCCAAGAAATGCATTTGCTGCTCCCTTTTACTTTGACGTGACTATCAACCCATGCTTCTATGGCTCCAAGAATTTGCCTCAACCTTTTCTTGAACAGAGAAGGCATTAGCACTTTGCAATAAATTCGATCTGACTTAGCCCTTTCTATGTTGAGCAGAGTTGCGTCCTCATCAATGGGAGGGACTAAATCTTGTTGGTTGAAGGTGAAACATCAGTAGGCTAGATTCCAGAATTGTGTCACTGCTTGCAACAAGCCATTATCTAGCTGAACTTGAAGTAAGAAAGCTATATCCCCATAATTTTTAGTGAAGGCTTCTTTCTCATTGTTATCCCAACTATCCTAAATATGCCTTAATTCCCAACAATCATTCTGACGAAAATCAACCTTGACCACTTTATGCATTTCTGAGACATAGTCGAGCTTTAGGATGTCCCCGTTTTGATGTTAGCGACCTTCTAACCATGTTCTGACATTTTCAAAGGACTTGATAGTAGAGATAAGCTATTGCTCCATAAATGATGCCCCTTGCTCACAAACAAAGGGAAAATAAAGTTAGTGGAATGTATAGGAGACAAAGGTAAGGAAATAAAGAATTTAAGAACATCATAACAAAAAAAAATTCATAACATGTCTCAACCAAAGTGGTGAGCGAGAAATGAGCAGCATTTCAACATGCCAGATGCAATCTACCCTTTATGAGGTGATGAAATATCTTATTTTGATGGCAAAATAATCGACTAGTAGTAATATTCGTTTATCACCACTAGTGCTAATGTGCGTTAAGCCATGACTCAGATAGCATAACGGCTTACAGTATAAGACATTGTGAGTGATTGTCTTTATTCACTGTCATTTATTTATACAAAGGTTAGCAATCGTTCGGGTAGCATGATGACATACTTTGATAAATGATAAAAATGCAGATGTAGGTGACAATTGTATACTCATTATCACCTACATAATTATGATAATTAAGAGTAAAGGTTAGGAATGTTTCCCAGAGTAACCTTATTCTCCAGGTATCCTAGTAGCATTCCGGTATGGTTTGACGTGGTTTAGCTTGTAGGGCTCACTATATGAGGTTTAAGTTGATGCCTAAATAGGTATCCGAATTGCTCCTCCATCCAGTAAGGATAATCGAGGGACCCTGATCCTAGACCCATCATGGGTTTGGCGAACAGGTTTAATCCATTAGATGTATTTCCCTATGCAAATGTAGAGGGTTACTCACGAGAGACATAGGTAATTTACATCAGGGAAGTTATTGACATACCTATGCGGAGGGCTACTCATGAAGGCGGATTGCACACTTCCTCCTAATGATAGGTTATAACTATGCCATGGAGTTTAGTAGGACACTAATGCACATGCAAGTGCATGATGTGTGACAAGGAAACGATCCAACCTTTTTGTTTACTTCTGTATTACCATTTTTATTAAACTAATGATTATTCAAAAATAAGACAATCCTCACAATCATGTCAAACAAAAGATTACTTGAAAAAGCAAAAAAAAAGGGTCATGGTTGAATAATGACCGAAGATTGAAAAAACTACGAACCTAGTAAGACACAACTAGCTATTGGCCTAACTCTCTATACAATCCCCAGTGGAGTCGCCAAGCTATCGCAACACCCCGAGGTAGATCCTTGCAGATCTATAGGTTGACTTAAAATATTTTCCTAACTTGGAAATGTCATCTTAATTGAGACTTTTCTTTGGCGATGTGATAAGAATGAGAATATACAGATTCTCAACTTGTGGGACAGTGAAGGGGACTATAAGATGAATCGCTCATCTTATTGGTCTCAGATGACCATTATGAAATGGCCAATGCTTGGAGTCGCCACTGATCATTTAGGGCTAGGCATAACCAGATGCCTATTGAAACCGATGTTTTGAGTTATGAAACTCAAAATATCAATCCTGTGGTCTACGTAGTACAAAGATTCATCATTGGGTTCGAGAGTTCATTACACACGATAAGGTACAAACCTCTTTGCAACACCCGAAATCGATACCTTACTAGCTATGTCTTATCTCAGTTTCGATTCTTTCGATCTTAACTCATCATTATTTCGATATAACCATTTTTAATGCATGAATCTTATAGAAATACAAATCCAATTTTTGATGAAAAGGATTTAATCTCATGTACATCTTGGAGAGATGGGGAATATAGAGATTTTCAATAAAAATGACCTCTGGATTTTACTTTGAAAAATGGAATATTCCACTCTGCACACTAAAGAGATACCCACGTGGAAAATTACCTTTAGTTTTACTTAAAATGATTAGAAAACATGAATGCAAAGAATTATCACAAAGAAATCATGTTAGTAAGGTAATAAACGAAGTAACATAACTTGGATCATTCAATGCAATAATAAAGAAAAGGGATGAACTATTGGAATTTATCTCGCAATTGGCATCGATTATCTAGAAATAACTGAATCGATAATTTTTGAGATGCATCTTGGTTTCTTGATTAAACAAAGTTTGTTTAACATATTCATGAAAGTCTAGGAAGGAGAAAAATTTAATTAAAATTGAAAGATAGGGTCAGAGTATCCCCTCAAAAAGATAAGGTTGGAGTATCCCCATGGATGACAAATAATTTTGACAAAGGAGGATTTCTAAATCATAACCATTTTGAAAAGCGGGGTTGGAGTATCCCCTCAGAAGGTTGGGATTGAAGTATCCTAAAAGTGACATATCTGACACTCTTTAAAGAAGTCGAGTTGGAAAAAATTAAGTTGGCAAAACTTTGTGATTTAGAAAATGAGTGAGCATTTTGACAACTTTTGGCAAAAAAATTATTATGAATGAGGACGGTAAAGATATGAAATATGTTCGTGCCTTGATACGAGCCTATGGAAGGTCAAAGCATGTTCTCAAGGCTGATCTGGGTTATATGGTGACATTCAAATGTCTTGAGATAAAATTCGGGGAAACAACTTTTTGAATTAATTCTAAATTGGTTTGAAGGCTTTAAAGGGTGTACAAGATACCATTAGAAAGGTAACTCGATGATGGTTAATTTAAAAATATTCCCAATATCCTAAAAAGTCACTTTCTGAGGGAATAAATTTTCAAGTTCAGATTAATTTCGTTGCTGGCTGAGCATACAAGGGACAAGGTGTGTCAAAATTTTAAAAAATCATTCAGAACGCATTTGGTATTGAAAATTTTCAAATAATACCTTTCCAAAAAGGGAATTTCATGAACTTTTAAGGAAAAATGTTACATGGATTTGGAAAAATCATTTAGTGGTCCTAATGGGCCCAACCGGAATGCACTTTGCTCACTCTAGGGATTTTAGATAGTCTAGGTTTGAAAAATCATAACTTTCATCCGAACTGATCTGGGGGTGAATAAACCTTATTTTAAAGATATTTTGACTCAATTTCAGATAAAAATATTAGAAAATTCATGAAAAATCATTTAGGATTTTAAAGTGATTTTTCAATTTACAACGATTGTGCTGCCAGCAGGGGACAAAGCAAATTAAGGGATATTTCTTATTTTCTTTATGTTTAAGAGTCCAAACTCGAGTCATTGACGTTCGAACATTCATAACTAAAGGGAAAGAGTGGCATGAGCATCATGAACTCATTTGCACAGCCCCAGAGTAGTTTGGGATGATGAAATAGCCTATTAATCATACCACTCAAGGTTTTGACTTAAGAACAAGGCTCGAACATTTCAGGAACGAGTGCAAGGCCATTTTTTTGGGAAAATCAGAAGATTTTAGCTCGTTTAACCAAGATTCTAGATTTGGAAAACTTAATTTTCCCTAAGATTTTTTTATGCTAACTTTAAGGAAAATAATAAGTTCATGCTAGTCCTCATTGGTTGAGGTTAACGTTCTTGGCTTGGGTGGGTTTTTAAAATCAGTTTTTGATAGCCATCAAACATACATTTTGACAAAGGGAAGGCAACAAACATACAAAGTGATGGCACATAATATGAATGGGGATGCTAACTTTACCAATGGTCTAGACAAAGAAAGTGCAATGCATTTTGACAAAAAAATGTTATGGATGCTAAAAATGACAATAATTCATGCAAGCTAATGTATAAATATGCTTGAAATGTGTTAGGATAATGATTCATATATGGATCAAGGATAACAAGATGCATGGATATGGTATAAAATGCATGAGCAAGAGATATCAAAGTAATGAGGATGAAATGAGGCATTTTGCACATCAATGGGGCATTAAGGCATCCAAATCTTAAACTACCACAACTAAAAGCCACAATAATGCATGATAATCCTAAGAGGTTGATGGAAACATGGAGAGCTCACTAAAATGATGAAGATGCTGAAAAATAAAAAATAAAAGTGATAGAGTAAGAAGTTATACAAACAAACTTTAATTTTTAGCCAAATAGTTGGAGCAATAGAGATGGCTTGAATTTCCCTCTTTTCCTTATTGTTAATAAGTAAGAAAAAGATAGAAACAATAAAGTGTTGGTTCTGGTATGGATAAGGGTGATTTTTAGAATGTGTAGAGGTTGAGAGTGAGTGTTTTGGGACTATTTTTGGGTGCTGAGTGAAGAGCTACAGAATTTGGTTTTCTTGGTGTAGGAATGTGTTTTGGAAGCTAAAAATGAGCTAGAATCTAACCTTTTTTAGCTGAGATATAAGTGGTCTATTTAAACATTTTGGAGCCAATTCAGAGGTGTTTCTGGTCATTTCTCTAGGGGGATAAAGTTATGTCAGTTTGGTGGCTATAGAGTGGTTGTAGGAAGCAACTTGCTACCAATGTGATGGACATAGGGTGGCTGGTTTAAATGCTAAAATGATTTTGCAGCAAATAGGGTGGCTGATGGTGATCTTAGTCAACAAACTAGGGAGGAGTAGGGTGATCATGTGACATTAACCTTTTTTTATCTAATTTAGACTTAAAAAAAAATGTTTTGATTAATTCAAAAGCCCAAATTCGTAATTTGATATGGGTTTTAATCTTTTTTGATGCAAAGAAACAAGTTAAAATTGAGTTTTGATCAATGGTGGATGAGTAAAAAATGCTCGTACCGTGAAAAATTAGCCCAATTGCTAAAAAAATTAGCCCGGACAAAATAAGATGTCTACAATGTCTCTTTTAGTGGATAAACTTTGATTATAAAGAAAATGGTAAAAAGAAAAGCTTTTTTGGCATAACCGAAGCATAAATATTGTGTATCCTAATGACAAGAATGTGTTCATAATGCCCTATCATAAAAGGAAAGGGTGTTATTATGAGAATTCATGTTCATCTCTTTTGGCAGTCAAACTTTGATTATAAGGAAATGTAAAAAAAGGCCTTTCTAACAAAACCGGAGCATCAGTATCATGTATCCCAAATAGGAGAATATGTTTATGATATCTAATGAGGAATAGATTATGATAATCCATGCTTGTTTGTTTTAGTGAATGAACTATGGTTCTAAGGAAATAGTGGGAAAAAAAGCCTTTCCTACAAAACCAAGGGATAAATATCATGTACCCCAATGAGAAAAATGTGTTTATGATACCCAATCATAAAAGGAATGGATATAAAAACAAAAATCTATGTTTATCTCTTTTAGTGGATAAACATCGATTCTATGAAAAATGGTGGAAGGAAAAGCTTTTCTTGAAAACTGAAACATCATTATTTTGTATACGAATGAGGAGAATGTGTTTATGATGCCCAATCACTAAAAGAATGGATATAATTTTGAGAATTAATGTTCCCTCCTTTTGGTAGACGAACTATGATTCCAAGGAAAATGGTGAAAAGAAAAACTTTTCTTATTAAACCAAAGAATCAATATCGTGTACCCTAATGAGGAGAATGTGTTTATGATGCCTAATTATTTGAAGAAAGGAAATTATTAGAAGGATTCATTTTCATCTCTTTTGTCAGTTGAACTATGATTCTAAGGAAAACGATGGAAAAAAAAGTTTTTCTTACTAAATCAAAGCATCAATATCATGTATCTTAATGAGAAAAATTTGTTTATGATTCCTAGTCTTAAAAAGGGTGGATATAATTATGAAAATCTGTATTCATCTCTTTTGGTGAAAAAACTTTGATTCTATGGAAAATGAAGCTTTCTCATGAAACCATAAGCCTTATTGAAATAAAACCCAATGGAAACAGGTCTTTGAGGATCTAATAGTTTAAAATGAAAAAAAAAAGTTAAAAAAATAAAAATTTGATATCTAAAAGTTAAAAAGATGAAGGAGTAAACCTTGATTGATTGATAAGAATCCTCGCCACAATCAGTACAAGAGTTGGACACCACTTTTAGGGATGAAATACTTAAAAGATAAGTCTTACAAACTTGCCACCAAGAAGGCTTGGATAAGAGCAAAAGAACTGAAAATAATTGGTAGCTTTATTGATCAACTCTAAATGACTTAAGACAAGCATAAAATCTCTTATTACAGTAAAGGATTTGGCCAAAGGCCTTTAAAAAAGAAACTAAAAGCCTTATGGTTAAGTAATAATATGCATACCAAAACTTTCCTAATTTAGATGCTGCTGACTTTCTTATTCATGAAGACTTCTAAAATCATCAAGGATCTTCCTTATGGAACAGATAATACACCAAGTTGGCTCTTTTAGCCCTTGATCATGTGATTGGACCTACATACTCAAACTTTTCTTTTAGGCCTGCTAACATAGGCCAACATGACGTAGCACATCATCTTGCCCTTATTGAAAAGGATTTGCCCTCAAATCCACACCATCGCTATCATCCAAGGTGTCCTCCAAATAGGGTGTAAGATCTAAAAAATTGAATGTGGTGCTTACATAATATTCTTCGAGTAAGTCACGCGTGTAAGCATTGTCATTTACCTTTTCAAGGACCTCGTCATCTAAGTAGTGACACGCATGAATGGAGTAATGAAACCGTAGCCAAGGAATGGGCTTGGCAAAATTAGCAGGGAAGAAAGACCCTATTAAGCTTAATTCTATTTTGACTTTATGAAATGACTTGAGAGGTGTAGGATAAGTGGGAGCCCTTGGGCAAAATTGAAATACCACTACTTTTAATGTTATTTTACTTATTTCATGAATCAAAGGTAGGCCATGACCCTTTTTTTTAGACCCAAGGTTAGCCTTGGTTGGTCATCAGCTTAGACTTCTTTTGTTTAGGAAATCTCTCTTTACAAATAGAATCTAGGTAAGATCTCTAGGTTTGAATAGAACTTACTTTCTCTTTTTATTTGTTGATCTTACATAAGCATTATTCTTTTCTTTGATCTGTTCTTTAACTTCTTTTTGCATATTCTTCACCATTTAAGCCTTCTTAGCTTTATCTATGCAACTTTTCTTACTAATTGGTATTAGAGCTAAATCAAGAGGTATAGTTAGGTTGAAACCATAGACAACCTTAAAAGGAGAATGCTTATAGCACTGTGTACACTACGATTATAAGCAAACTCCACATATGCCAAGCACTCATCCTAATTCTTTAGATTCTTGATCACCATCGTCCTAAGCAAAGCTGAAAATGTTCTATTCACCACCTTGGCTTGCCCATTAACTTATGGATGATAAGTTGTGTTAAATAATAACTTGGTTCTAGGTTTTTTCCACAAGGTCTTCCACATATAGCTTAGAAACTTAGCATCATGATTAGAAACAATGCTCTGAAGAATCCCATGCAATCAAACTATTTCTTTAAAGAATAAATCATCTACATAACTTGCATCGTCAGTTTCATGGAATAGAAGGAAGCATGAAATTTCAAAAAGCAATCCACTACAACCATTACTGAATCCATTACTGAATCTATTCTACATGGTGTCTTAGTTAAACATAAAACAAAATCCATGCGGACATGTTCCTAGGGATGTTCAAGTATAAGCAAAGGCATGTATAACCCTTGTGCCATCTCATTTCTCTTCGCTTCTTTGCACATGACACATATTTTTTACAACTATGAACATCTCGATTCATTGTTGGCCAATAGAATTGTTCTTTCAATGCTTCTAATGTTTTCTTTTCACCAAAGTGTCGAGCAAGATCTCCATTATGAGCTTTACGCACTAAAAGCTGTTAAATTGAACAAAAAAGAATGCATAAGCAGTTAGACTTGAAGATAAATCCTTTATGTCAAAAATAACCCTTCTTTGCTTCCTTCATGTACTCTTCATAGATCTTTACAAAGTATGGGTCTTTTTTGTACAACTCTATCATCAAATCAAACCCCATTAATCTCGTATTAAGTATAGAGATTAGTGTATACCTTCACGAAAGTGCATCAGCTACAATGTTGACATTTTTTTCTTGTACTTGATTACATAGGGAAATGTTCCAAGAACTCTACCCACTTGGCATGTCTCCTATTCAACTTTTCCCCTTCAAATGTTTCAAGGACTTATGATCCATATGAATCATGAACTTCTTAGGCAATAAATAATGTTGCCACATTTTTAATGCTCGAATAGTGTATAAAACTCCATATCATAGGTTGAGTAATTAAGACAAAAACCATAAACTTCTCGCTAAAATAGGTAATGGGATGCCTATCTTGCTTAAGAGCAGCTCCAATCCCAATCATGATGCATCACATTCCACTTCAAAGGTCTCAAAGAAATTAGGTAATGCTAGTATAGGAGTCAAACTTAACTTCCCCTTAATCAAGTCAAAACTTCACTTACTACCTCAGTCCATTCAAACCGTATTTTTTCTTCATGCACTTGGTCAAAGGAAGCTAGAATGGTTCTAAAATTTTTCATAAAACATTTATAGAAGGATGCCAAGCCATGAAAACTCAGGACTTTAACAATATTAGTGGGAATTGGCCACTTTTTGATAGCTTTAACTTTTCTTCATCAACCTTCACTTTGTTTTAGGAAATGACATAGTAAAAAAAACTAGATAATCCTTACCAAAGGTGCACTTCTTGAGGTTGGCAAATCGCTTCTCTTCTCTAAACACTTTGAACACCTATGTAAGATGCTCTATATGTTCATCAAAGCCCTTGCTATAAACAACTATGTAATCAAAATAAACAATAACAAAAAGACTAATGAATTTTCACTAAACATGTTTCATCAGTCGCATAAATGTGCTAGGAGATTGGACAAGCCAAAAGGCATGACTGTCCATTAATACAACCCAAACTTTGTCTTGAAGGCTATATTCCATTCATCACATTCCTTTATTCGAGTTTGATGGTATCCACTCTTAAGATCAATCTTTGGACAGATAGAAGAACTATGCAACTTGTCCAAGATGTCATCAAGCCGTGGGATGGGATAGTGGTATTTGACTATAATCTTATTAATAGCTCAGCTATCAATGCACATGCGCATTGATCCATCCTTCTTGGGAACTTAAAAAGCTGGTATTGCATACAGACTCATCGACTCTTTGACAAAGGCCTTCTTCATCAACTCTATTACTTGTCATTGGAGCTCCTTAGTTATTCCAGGTTGCATCAATATTTTGGTCTATTGGGCAGAGTTGAACTAGGTATAAGATCGATCTGCTGCTCTATTCCACATATTGGTAGTAACTTCTTTGGAAGTTCTTTTGAGAAAACATCCAAAATTTCCTCCAATATCTTATCCAATTTTGAATGGACAACTCTGCCTTTGCCTAAAATCTCCTTGACTATCAACAAATAAATAATTTTATTGCATTTTAGAGCATGTTTTACCTTCCTCTTATTGATAAATAAGCTCTCCATCATCACATTATCTATTGCTAGCTAGTCTTGTAATACTTATGAAGGATTGAAAAGTGTCAATAACACACATCACCATCCTCAAAAACAAAATAGGTGCTTGTGCAGCAACGAAGCATAATTTCTCGGTCAAATAGATAAGGTCTTCCAAGAAAAATATGGCTAGCACATATCGATACCACATTGCACTTTACTACATCCTTGTACCATCCTATGGCAAATGGTACCTTCACTCTTCGATAACCCTTAAATCTTCCTTGTTATTTAGCCATGCAAACGATAAGGATGTGAATGCCTAGTAGTAGTGAGGCTTAGTTTATTAACTAATATGTTAGCTTTGAATTTGATTTTGATATAACAAAAAAAGTAAGCTAAATTAATTTATACTTAACTTGGTATTTGTGTTAAAATTGAAAAACATTTTGAAAAGTACTAAGTTTGTATTTTCTTAAAATTATATGTTCCAAAATGTATATTTATATATAGAATATTCTTGAGATATATTTGAGTTAATATCAAGCCAAGAAAAATCATTTTACAAAGGATTTTAAAGGCATGTATTGATATAATGCACAAATGTATCGATACTATGCTTAAAACCCTCATTTGTATCGATATTTTTAGGCATGTATTGATGCATTTCATAGATTATCGACACATACCACATATGTATCAACACAATGCGTAGCAGTATCTAAGGTTTGGTTGAAACCCTCAAATGTATCGATAAAAGTGTGTCTGTATCGATGCAGCTTGGCAAGTATCGATATTCAGCCCCCTATATCGATGCAACAAGCTATAACAGTCATTTTTTTATTCTTGTATCGATACCATTGGTATTGTATCGATACTATAGCATGGTTATGAAGGCTACAATGACTCTTCAACCACCATATTAAATGCCTAACATCTATAAATTAATTTCAAGCTATAAATAGAGGTTCCTAATAGTTGAAGATGGAAGAGATACAAAGATCAATCAAGCACTGAACAACAAAAGCTTAAAAGTCTTTAAATACTTCATTTTACTTGTATCAAATTTATACTCTTCCAAGTCTATTTGTATCTCATTCACCTTATACTTAAATTTCAGCAAGCATCCACCTACTAGAGGTTTAATTTGTTTACAAAACATTTCATTCATATCACAAAAAGGGTTATGTAAAAGTGAGTGAAAATATTTAAGAATTTAAGTTAAAATTCTCAAAGGGATTGAAATGTTCTATATAAGCCTTAAAAGATAGAGGTGTGAGGTTATACCTTAGACTTAAAGGTAAACAATTTGATTAGTGAATTATGGGAGTCATCTTGGTAAGAGAGGACTAAGAAAAGAGAACATAGGTGCCAAGTTCAAAGATCAAACCTTTATATATTGATTGTTTGTTTTTCTTACCCTTAATTGCTTTTTATTTTCAATTTACTTCAAATTTATCAAGTTCTTGCAAAACCAATTCACCCCTTCTTGGTTCAATCTTTTCTTTGAGCTAACAATTGGCACTAGAGCTTTGT
This sequence comes from Adansonia rubrostipa, assembly GCA_038381775.1. NCBI lineage: Eukaryota > Viridiplantae > Streptophyta > Magnoliopsida > Malvales > Malvaceae > Adansonia > Adansonia rubrostipa. The sequence continues at coordinate 22,507 of JBBYHM010013562.1, forward strand.
CTCTATTATAGGTTTCATAACCTTGAGAAAAGATCTTTGATAGCCCAAAAATGGAGAATGCAAACATGATGTTTAAAGCCTTAGAAGCTCACAAGAGTTAAAAAGCCAAGATGAAGTTTGTCTCATGGCATTTGAGACATGTGCAAACGCTATGGGACTTGAACGCCATTCCATCATGAGACCTCCACTCTTCAATGGTGAGAACTACCCATATTGAAAGACAAGGATATGGCTCTTTATCCAAGCAAATAACTATGAAGTATGAAAGATCATTGTCAATGGACTATTTATCCCTAAGAAAAGAGTTAGAGATTGTATTATGCTATAGGAAGAAGAAAAATTGGATAAACAAGACACCAAAATGGCACAATTAAATGCCAAGGCCATGCACACACTATTCTGTGCTCTTGGTCCAAGTGAGTATAATAAAGTCTCACTATGTGACAATATAAGCAAAACAAGTTAGCAACCACACATGAAGGAACAAATCTTGTTAAGGAATCCAAAATAAACATGCTTACACATAACTATGAATTGTTCAAGATAAAGGTGGATGAAACTATTAAAGAAATGTCGGATAGGTTTACAGATATTATTAATGGGTTAAAGGCACTTGGAAAGACCTATCCAAATAAAGAGATGGTGAAAAAGCTACTTAATAGTCTTCCCAAGTCTTAGGAAGCAAAAGCGACAACAATTAAGGAATCCAAAGATGCCAACACACTTTTCTTAGATGAACTCATAAGTTCTCTTCTAACTTATAAGATAAAGATCAAGCATGAACAAGAGCCACCAAAGAAGGCAAATGTTGCCTTTAAAACAACCACTCATAATGATGATGATGATGATAAGGAGGAAGAGGTTAAGGAAGATGAAGAAATGACCATGTTTGCAAAAAGATTCAACAAAATTTTGAGAATAAACAAAGCAAGAAGACCTTCTAGAAAAGAAATGATAAAGGGAGACTCAAGTAAGAAAGAGAAAGAACAAATCATTTGCTATGAGTGCCAAAAATTGGGATACATTAAATTTGAATGTCCAATGTGGAAAAAGCCAAACCCAAAAAAGAAAAAAAAAGAAGGCTACGGTTGCCACATGGAGTGATAGTGACACATCCGATAATGATGATGATGAGAAGGCCAACCTATGTCTCATGGCTTATAATAAGCCCAAGGTATCTTCTAATGCTAATCTTTACTCATTTGATGAATTACAAGATACATTTGATGAATTAGCATTAGAATTCGAAACTATTAATTTAAAATATAAGAAAATGATTTCTATACTTAAGGAAGAAAATGAAACATTAAACATGGCAAATGATGATCTTAAGAAGAAAGTAGATGAGTTACAAGTCAATATTGATGATCTAACCAAGAAAAACACAAACTTGGATAACTCATTTACAAGTTTTTATATGGTATAACAAAAATTGAATAATATGCTAGAAACACAAAGAGCATTTTTTGATAAAGATGGTTTAGGCTATAATAAAATTGAGAAAGAAACTCACTTCAAGAATTTCTTTGTGACACAAAATAAATCATTTGATGCATCTAGCATGTGTACTCATTGCCATAAACTTGGTCATACATTTCACACATGTTTTTCAAAGACTATTACTTATAAATGCAAACTTATTAGAAGGTATAGGTGCCTAAAGGGGTTAGCACATCTCAAGATGAGGCTACCAAAATAAAATGGATTCCAAAAGGCACAAGAATTGTGAACACTAATACGAGGACCTAAGAAAATTTGGATACCTTAAAAGAAACATGACTTTATAGTTGTAGGAGGAAAAGCATTGCTTCAAGGCAAATTTAACAAGGGAGAATTCTTGATACCTTGATAGTGGATGCTCAAGACACATGATCGATGATAAAACCCAATCCATGGAACTAAGGCCTAAGGATGGAAAAAGTGTTACTTTTGGTCATAACTCAAAAGGACAGATTAAAGATATTGGAACCATATGTAACAACTCTTCATCTAACATTGAAAATGTTCTATTTGTCAAAGGTCTCAAACATAATCTCTTTAGTATTAGTCAATTATGCGATAAAGGTGTGAAAGTTATTTTTAAATCAATGAATGTTCAAGTTGTTGATGTTAAGTCAAATAAAATTGTTTTTATAGGACATAGAGAAGGAAATGTTTATGATGTGCATCTAGATGACTTCTCTTCTCAAAATGTTTGTTTTGTTGCTAATAATGATGACTTGTCTTGGTTTTGGCATAGAAGATTAGGACATGCTAGTGTGAATGTAATTTCTAAACTATATAGAAAAGACCTTGTTGTTGGATTGTCAACAATGAAATTTGATAATAATAGAATATGCGATGCATGTGTTCAAGGGAAACATAGGAGAGCTTAATTCAAACCAATTAATATTGTTTTAACTACTAGAGTATTGCAACTTATTCATATTGATCTCTTTGGTGCTACTAGGACATTAAGCTTAGGAGATAAACAATAAGGTTTGTTATTGTAGATGATTACTACAGGTTTACATGGGTTCTCTTCTTAAGCTCTAAAGATGAAGCCTTAAAAAAATTCATTACTTTTTGCAAAATTATCCAAAACAAAAAAGGTTATTCTATTTTAAGTGTAAGAAGTGATCATGGAAAAGAATTTGAAAATCTTGGTTTTGATAAATTTTGTAATGAAAATGGCATTAGCCATAATTTCTCAGCACCTAGTACCCCTCAACAAAATAAAGTTGTTGAAAGGAAAATAAAACCTTGGAAGAAATAGATAGAACCATGCTTTGTAAAAATAATTTACTGAAGTATTTTTGGGCAAAAGCTATTAACACTTCTTGCTACATTATAAATATAGCTATGGTTAGGCCAATACTAAAGAAAACTCCATATAAACTTTTTGAAGGAAGAAAACCTAACATTAGCTATTTTTATCCTCTAGGATGCAAATGTTTTATACTAAACAATGCAAAATCAAGAAGCTCTAAAAGAGGAAGAACTATATGAGCCAACTCAAGTAGAAAGGGAAAGAAATCATCCTAGAGAGTTGATTTATGTTAAAGAATGTGAGATAATTGGTGATCTGAAGCAAAATGTAAGAACTATATTCTCTCTTAGATATGCAATTATGTAGCTTTTCTTTCACAAATTAAACCTAAAAATTTAGATGAGGCTCTCAAGGATGATAGTTAGATCATAGGGAGGCAAGAGGAGTTAAACCAATTTGAAAAGAGCAAAGTTTGGAATTTAGTGGAAAGACCTAGTAACTATCCCATCATAGGTAATAAATGCATCTTTAGGAACAAACTTGATGAGCATGGAACTAGAGTTAGAAATAAGGCTAGATTAGTAGCTAAAAGATATAGTCAAGAAGAAGGAATTGATTTTGATGAGACTTATGCCCCTATAGCTAGACTAAAGGCCATTAGAATACTTTTAGCCTTTGCATATTTTAACAATTTCAAGTTGTATCAAATGGATGCCAAAAGTGCCCTTTTAAATGGCTTTATTAATGAGGAAGTTTATGTTGAGCAATATCCCAATTTTGAAAATCCTTATTATCCTGATCATGTATTTAAACTTTCCAAAGTTTTGTATGGTCTAAAGCAAGCACCTAGGGCATGGTACGAAAGGCTTTTAAAATTTTTAATTGAAAAACGTTTTAATAGAGGCAATGTTGACAAAACTCTTTTTATAAAAGTCAAAAACAAGGACATTTTAGTGATTCAAGTTTATGTTGATGATATTATCTTTAGTGCTACTAATGAATCTCTTTGTCAAGAATTTTCTAAGTTAATGAAAGGTGAGTTTGAGGTAAGCATGATGGGAGAATTAACATTTTTTGGGACTATAAGTCAAGCAAACAAAAGATGGCATCTTCATCAATCAAGCAAAGTATACCAAGGAATTACTCAAGAGGTTCAAAATAGATGAACGAAAGCCTTGTTCCACACCTATGAGTACTTCAACAAAGCTTGAGAAGCATAAAAGAGGTAAATGTTTTGACTCTAAACTTTATAGGTCTATGACATGTTCATTGCTATATCTTATCGCAAGTAGAGCCGACATAATGTTTAGTGTATGCCTATGTGGTAGATATCAATCATCATCGAGGAAGTCACATCTAGTTTCCTTGAAAAAAGTTTTTAGATATCTTAGAGACACTCTCAATCTAGGCTTATGGTATCCAAGAAAATCATCTCTTGCCTTACATGCTTATTCCATAATGAATTTTGGTGAATGTAAAATTGATAAGAAAAACACTTCCAGTACTTGTCAATGTCTTGGAAATATGCTCATATCATGGTTCTCCAAGAAAGAAAAATAGTGTTGCTTTATCCAAAATCAAAGCAAAGTGCATATCTGTGGAAAGTTGTTGTGCCTAAATTTTATAGATAAAATAACAAATGAAGGATTTTGGCATAACCATGGATCATATTCCAATTAAATGTAGCAATAATAGTGCCATTTTTCTCACCAAAAATCCAATTCAACACTCTAGAGCCAAGCATATAGAGATTGGACATCACTTCATTAGCGATCATATGCAAAAAGGTGACATAGTGCTTGAATTCATTGATACCTTGCATAAACTAGCTGATATTTTCACTAAACCACTTGACAAGGATAGATTTTGCACATTTAAAAGAGAAATTAGCTTAATGAATGCACCCTAAATTCAAAAGTTGATAAAATTCTACACTTTGCCTCAATATTGTTTACATCATGCTTAGTTTGAAAAGCTAGCCTTACATACCTACTTGGTTGATGATATGCACTTGTATGATTTTTGATTCTTGGATGATTTTTTTGGGTTAAATTTTGAATTGTTGATGCTAAATGATTTTGATGTCAAAAGTTTTGTTCAAGTTGCATTATCGAATGCTTTTCAAAAAGCATTTGGGTCAAAAATATGCTTAAATTGATACCATCTTAATAGAAATAACCCAATACTAGGCCATACATATCGATACCAGTAAACCCTTTTTTCCTAGTGTCGAGATCGATTTCAAGGTATTGATACAAAACCCAGAATTGTTCATTGTATTGATACCTGACTCCAAGTATCGATACCATGTGTAATACTCTCCATCTTGTATCGATATAGATCTAACTTGCTTTATGTCTTAAGACCTAGTTCCTTGTATTGATATAGAACCCAGAACTATTCTTTGTATCGATACTAAACTCTAAGTATCTATACCTTGCATCGATACTACCTTTTTTGTATTGATACTTACTATTGATTTAGGAATCCTCGCGAAAGTTGATTTTCATTGAGCACTGTTCACCCTTTTCCTTAGCCTTCTCTTCTTCACTTAACCTTTAATCATCAAACTCTATCTAACTTTCACTTTTTTCACAATCCTTAATCCAAAACCGGTTAATTTCATCATAATTCACCAATTCCTTTTGAAATTCAATCCATTACCATCTAAAACCTAAAAAATTCAAAAACTCGCTTCACTCAAACCTTAACTATTCTTCTTTCAAAATCTTTAAAATTTATACTAATATCTTCATAGTTTTCAAGTGATTTTTCATTCTTAAATCTTCAACTCGGCTGGTATGATTGGTTGAGGATTTACTTGATACACTACACCATATCACAACCAAACTTATCACCCACCACGTCCTTGACCATTTTTCTTAACCAGTTTTTCCTTACCACTCGACCTGTTACCTTCGGCAACTTTCACCACCTTCGATGAACCTTTTCGAAACCCATTCCCACTTCATTTGATACCTACCAAATTGCATCAAACACTTTACCAACATTAGTCCTCTCTTCCATTTATCCAAACTAGCATCTAGTTCTACGATGTCACCACCTACTCGATAAAATTCCCCAACCACCTTCAAACACTACCATGCCTCCAAAGACCAACCTAATCGCTGACTTGTGACCTGTGCTTTGACTTTTACTACTCGTCAATGACCTTTGACCCAAACATAATCATTCTTTGACCTATGCTTTCATGATGGATGGGCTCGTAAGTGGTTCACTACAATCTATGCCCAAAAGTCGATCCAACAATGTAAAGTTATCAACTTCCCTTTTCTCTAATCTATTGCTTATCCCTACCTTTAGATTTTTTTATACCTTCATATGGACCAAATTTTTTTCTCTCAATGTTTTGGTTCATGAGAATCTTGTTCATGCATTCTTTTTAATAATGCCTCATTTATCATTGATGATCATGATTATGTCATTATTATTTGATCTTATCTTTTAGGATAAGATTTTATAGTTAACTTGACTTCTCTTACAATTGCCTTTGGTTTTCCAAATGAAGGTGTAATCAATAAAGGTCTAGCTCCTATAGCCTTGCGCACCCCGAATAATAAAGCCACCTTTCTTCTTTTGGTTGATTGCTTACTGTATCTTATCATTTCCTATATGCTCTATCCATATGGCACCAAACACACCTTGATTAGCAATTTTGACTATTGGTGGGTCTATATGATCCAAACTAAAAATCATCCAAACCTAGCCCATTTTATCTTTGCAGACTTTGTTCTTTGTGTTTGTGGTTGTCATAGCCTCCTCCATGGCATGGCATTGAGCTACTACTTTAACACTCAATGTCTTGATCTTTCTTGTGACCATGGGATTATGGTATCTACTTACTGTTATATTGGTCGTAAATCCATGGGGCTAAATAGGTATGAAATTCAAGGTGCCAACTTCATTCCTAAGGCTCGTCATCAACTACCTTTACCCTTGAGCAACTAGATATTCCTGCTCTTAATGACTATGATGATGATATGGAGCATGATGTGCCTCCTCCATCCCTAGCTCTCGCCACCTCATATTCATGCCCATGGATCTCTAACATATGTATGATTCAATCATAGGGCATCTTGACACATGGGAGTGCCCTTTTGACTTTTGGGATCATCGATTCAATTCCATTGATGCTCATCTTTCTAGTCTAGAGCAAGTTATCGGATATTGATCGAGCAATTCCATAGTTTCTTTGTGGCCTATCATCATGCACCACCACCTACTACTCTATCCACATGGATCCTCTGGCCGATGAAACTTAGTCATCTTAGGTTTATTTTAGGATGACATTTACATTTTTTTTTGATTCGTTTGAACTTCTTTTACTTATTTGGTTCACTCTATTTAACATTTTCTTCTCAATGCATCATCTTTGCTTGCATTTTCCCCATTACTTTGAATTACTCTTTCTTATGTTTTAATATAACACAAAGAGGGATAAATGTCATAAATTTGCAATGTGTTGCTAAATATGTCTTCCATGTCTTCTATGAAATTATTATGCACTTGATCATGATTATATTATCTTGTTGGAACCCAAGTAACATGTTGATATTGAAAATTTTTTTTACATGATGTCTTTTAAATTTTGAAAATCTTGGACAATATCATCGATTTGAAATGTTGTAGCTTTAAACGACCCCATTTGCTCAAATTAGAATGTTTGAAAACCATTGCTTTATTAAGGGGGAGTTTTTCTTTAATCTAAAAAAAAGCAAATTTATCTTAAATTTTGTTATATAAGAAAAAGCAAGATTGTTAGCTTTGAATTCGATTTTATATAACAAGTAACTTAAGTTAAATTAATTTATACTTAACTTGGTATTTGTGTTAAAATTGAAAAACATTTTGAAAAGTGCTAAGTTTTTATTTTCTCAAAAACATATATTCCAAAATGTATATTTATACTTAGAATATTCTTGAGATATATTTAAGTTAATATCAAGTGAAGAAAAATCATTTTACAAAGGATTTTGAAGTTATGTATCGACACAATGCATAAAGCATCGATACTATGCCTAAAACCCTCATTTGCATCGATATTTTTAAGCATGTATTAATACATTACAGTAAGTATCAATACTTACCCCATATGTATCGATACAATGCTTGGCAATAACCAAGGTTTGGCTAAAACCCTCGAATGTATCGATACAGGTGTCTCTGTATTGATACAGCTTGGCAGGTATCGATACTCAGCCCCCTGTATCGATACAACAAGCTATAACAATCATTTTTTTATTCTTGTATCCATACCATTTGTCTTGTATCGATGCTATAACACGGTCTGAATGGAAACAAGCATTTATAAAGGCTACAATGGCTTTCCAACCACCATATTAATGCCCAACATCTATAAATCAATTTTAAGCTATAAATAGAGGTTCCCAACAGCTGAAGATGCAAGAGATACAAAGATCAATCAAGCATTGAACAACAAAAGCGCAAAAGTCTTCAAATTTTTCATTTTAGTTGTATGAAATTTATACTCTTTCAAGTCTATTTGTATCTTGATCGCCTTATACTTAAATTCAGCAAACATCCACCTACTAGAGGTTCAATTTGTTTGCAAAATATTTAATTCATATCACACAAGGGGTTGTGTGAAAGTGAGTGAAAATATTTCATAATTTTAGGTAAAATTCTGAAAGGGATTAAAAGGTTTTATCTAAGCCTTAAAAGATAGAGGTGTAAGGTTATAGCTTAGCCTTAAAGGTAAATAATTTGATTAGTGAATTATAGGAATCACCTTGGTAAGAAAGTAATAAGAAGAGAAGATGTAGGTGCCGAGTTCGAGGACTAAACCTTTATCTAATGATTGTTTGTTGTTCTTACCCTTAACTCCTTTTTATTTTCAATTTACTTCAAATTTATCAAGCTCTTGTAGAACCAATTCACCCCCTCTTGGTTCAATCTTTTCTTTAAGCTAACATAATGTAGTAGAGGCTACATTAGTGCAGCTCCCTCCATTAATGATTAAAACATATACCTTGCCGTTAATGTTGCAACAGGTGTGGAAAATATTCTCCTACCATTCCTCCTCTTTTGTTAATTGAACGAGTAGATTACAATAGATAACAAGCTATTCTTTTTCCTTGGAAGGCATGGCTTGCCCTTCTTCCATGTTTACTTCCAGATCTAATTTATCTTCACAACAACCTCTTCAACAAATTCACAAACAATAATTACCTTCTTGTTAAGACATTAAAAAGCCATGTGTTCAAGCCTAAGGCACTTAAAACAATTGATGTCATAGCTTTTTGTTGAAGGTTATGAATTTTTAACTTTCTTTTTCCTTTTTTAACCATGATTACCTTAGTAGGATCCTTCTTTGTAAGGTTTACTTACCCTAGACATGCCTCTTTTGTACTACCTTTCAATCTTCACATCAGTCACATCATTCGATGTGGCATATAGTTATAACTTTACAAAATCTACAATCTCTTTATGCAACCCACTAATGAATCTTACAATGGTTTATTCTTGAGCCTCTTGTATATCACACCACATCATTAAAACTTTAAACTCATTCAATAATCTTTAACATAATAGGCTCCATTATTGCAAAGTTTACAAGTTGAAAAATAACTATTGCTTATAGTATTGAGGTACAAACCTCTTTTCTATGAGCCTCTCACAAGCCTCCATGTCAAGACTAGATTTTCTCCTCCATGACTTCTTTGTGCCTTCATATTCTCCCACCATAGATTAGCATAACCACAAAACTTTAGAGCTATGAGTTTTATGTTTTTAGCCTTAGTATATTGTCAACACTCAAAGACTTCCTTAACACGTTATACCCACTTTAAGTACTCTTTGGGAAAGCTTGTTCCATAAAAAGGTGAAATTTTCATCATGATAATGGTTTCTAGCTATTCTTTAAGTTCATCTTCTATGCCTAGATTGTCATACTCGTCACCCTTATCATGATCGACCCTACGTCATTGCAGCTGATTATGTTATGGCTGATTCATGGCTAATCTTTCAGCACCAGCTAATCTACACGTGCATGAAGCTCTTTATTATTTTGTTCAAGGGTTAAAAGATGAGTTTGTTCAAAACTTATTCCTTGCTGTAATCTTAGATTTGGGGTGTATGGGTTTTGCTGTACTCTAACATGGTGTTTATCACTCTAAAAGTCAAAAACCTTAGTTGGATACTAATAATGATTAGCCTTATTGGAATAAACTCCATGGAAACAGATCTTTGAGGATCTGATGGTGCAAATGAAAATAAAAGAAAAAACCAAAAATTTGAAATCTAAAAGTTAAAAGTACGAAAGAAATAAACCTTGATTAATTAATAAGAATCCTTGCCATATTCAATACAAGGGTTGGATGCCACTTTTAAGGATGAGAAATCTAAAAGATAAGTTTCACAAACTCACCACCAAGAAAACTTACATAAAAGAAATAATTAAAAATAATCAGCGGCTTTAGTGATCAACTTTAAATAATTTAAAATAAGCATAAGATCTTTTATTTATAATAGAGGATTTAGCCAAAGGCTTTTGCAAGAAAAGGGAAACTATATCCTAAATAACTAATAAAGATATTGCTTGATCAAAAATAAAATAAAATAGTCAATAGAATTAATTTCCTTGCAAGCTAAGGAATTAAAACCTTTATAAAAAAAAGAAACTGAAAGCTTTGGGGATTAAGTAATAATTTGCACACCAAAACTTTCCTAATTTGGATGCTATTGACTTTTTTACTCAAAAATACTTCTAGAATCCTTAAGATCTTCTATATCAAGCGAATAATAACTAGGTTGACTTTTTAACCCTTGATCACGTGATTAGGCTTGTATACTCAAACTCCTCTTTTGGGCTTGCTAACATGGGCCAACCATGATGTGGCACATCACAAGGCATCAATATCATGTGTCCAAATAAGGGGAAAAGTTCATCTTCATCTTATATGATTTTATGGAAAATGCTGGAAAGAAAAACTTTTCTTGTTAAACCAAAGCATCAATATCATGTATCCCAATAAGAGAATGTATTTATGATGGCCAATTATTTAAAAAATGGAAATTACTATAAGAATCCATGTTCGTCTCATTTGGAGGGCAAATTATGATTCCAAGGAATATGTGGAAAAAAAAGCTTTTCTTGCTAAATTGAAGCATCAATATCTTGTATCTTGATAAGGAGAATGTGTTTATTATTCCCAATGATGAAAGAATGGATATAATTATGAAAATCCATATTTGTCTCTTTTAGTGAACAAACATTAATTCTACAAAAAAAATGAAGGAATAAAAACTTTTATTATGAAACTAAAGATAAATATCATGTATCCCAATGAGGAGAATGTGTTTATGATGCCTAATCATGAAAAGAATGGATATAATTATGAAAATCCATGTTTTTCCCCTTTGGCAAATGAACTATGACTCTAAAAAAAGGGTAAAAAGAAAAGCTTTTCTTGTTAAAGCAAAACATCAATATCCTGTATCGTATTGAGGAAAATATATTTATGATGCTCAATCACAAAAAATGGATATAATTATGAAAATGTAAGTTTATCTTTTTTGGTGGATGAACTTTGATACTAAGGAAAATGATGCAGAGAAAAACATGTCTTGTTAAACCAAAGCATCAATATTAGGAATCATATAAGGATAATGTATTTATGATGCCTAACCATAAAAAAATGGATATAATTATGAAAATCAATGTTCATATCTTTCAGTAGGTGAATTTTGATTCAAAGGAAAATAGTGGAGAGAAAAGCTTTTCTGGTTAAACCAAAGCATCAATGTTGTTATTCTAATAAGGAGATTGTGTTTATGATGGCTAGCATGAAATGAAAGGATATAATGATGAGAATCCTTGTTCATCTTTTTTTATGCATAAATCTTGATTATAAGGAAAATGGTAGTAAGAAAAGCTTTTTTGATGAAACCAAAGCGTCAAGATCATGTATCCTAATGAAGAGAATATGTTTAAGATGTTAATTATTAAAAAATGCTAATTATTATGAGAATCCACGTTTGTGTCTTTTAGTGGATGAACTATAATTCTAAGGAAATGGTGGATAAAGAAGTTTTTCTTGCTAAACAAAAGCATCAACATTGTGTATCCTAATAAGGAAGATGTGTTTATGATGGCCTATCATGAAAAGAATGGTTACAATTATGAGAATCCAAGTTTATCACTTTTGGCTGATGAAGTATGATCCTAAGGAAAATGGTAGAAAAAAAACTTTTCTTGTTAAACCAAAGCTTCAATATCAATCCAAATTAGGAGAATATGTTTATGATGTCCAATTATTTAAAGAATGAAAATTATTATAAGAATCCATGTTCATTTTTTTTGGCGAACCAATTATGATTTCAAGAAAAATGGTGGAAAGAAAAGCTTTTCTAGCTAAACGAAAGCATTAATATCGTGTATTCTAATGAAGAGAATGTGTTTGCGTTTCCTAATTGGGAATATAGTGGATATAATTACAAAAATCCATGTTCATTTTTTCTTGTGAGCAAACTTTGATTCTACAAAAATTAGAGAAATGAAAACATTTTCTTGTAAAGCCAAAGCATCAAGATTATATATGCCAATGGAAAGAACGTGCTTATGTTGCCCAATCATGAAAAGGATAGATATAATTATGAAAATCCATGTTCATCTCTGTTAGCATAGGAACTATGATTCTAGGGAAAATAATGGAAAGAAAAGCTTTTCTTGTTAAACCAAAGCATCAATATCATGTATCATAATGAGAAAAATGTGTTTATGATGCTCAATCACTAAAAGAGTTCATATAATTATGAAAATCCACTTTCATCTCTATTAGTGGATGAACTTTGATTCTAAGGAAAAGGGTGGAAAGAAAAGCTAGTGGAACAAAAGCATCAATACTGTGTCTGCCATTGATAAGATTAAATTCTTGATGCCCAGTGATAAAGGAAATAATTATAAGAATCTATGTTCACCTTTTTTAGCAAATGAACTTTGATTATAGGAAAAGCAATTGAAAGAAAAGCTTTTTTAGTAGAACCAGAGCATCAATATCATGTATCCAATTTAAGGAGAATATGTTCATGTTATCCAATTATTTAAAGAATGAAAATTATTATGAGAATCCTTATTTGTCTCCTTTGGCAAACAACTATGAATCTAAGGAAATGATGGAAAGAAAAGCTTTTCTTGCTAAACTAAAGCATCAATATCATGAATGGTAATGAAGGGAAAGTTATCACTACGCCTAATCACAAAAATAATGGATATAATTATGAAAATCTATGTTCATTTCTTTTGGAGGATGAACTTTGATTCCATGAAAAATATTGGAAGAAAAGCTTTTCTTATGAAATCAAAGCATCAATATCATCTACCTGAATGAGAAGAATGCGTTTATCATGCCCAATCACAAAGAATGGATATAATTTCAAAAATCCTTATTCATCCCTTTTGGTAGTCAAACATGATTCTAAGGAAAATGGTGGAGAGAATAGTTTTTTCGGTGAAAGTAGAGCATCAATATTATGCATTCTAATGCAGAGAATATGTTTCTAATGTTCAATTGTTGAAAAATGAAAATTATTATGAGAATCCATGTTTGCCTCATTCAGTGGATGAACTATGATCCTAAGGAAATGTAGAAAAAAAAGCTTGTCTTGCTAAACCAAAGAAACAATATCATGTATCCTAGTGAGGAGAATGTGATTATGATGCCAAATCCCAAAAAGAATGGACATAATTATGAAATCCATGTCATTTATTTCGGTGAATGAACTTTGATTCTAAAAAAAATGGTGGAAAGAAAAACTGTTATTGTTAAACGAAGGCGTTAATATCATGTATTCTAATGTTAGAGAATGTGGCTATGATGCCCAATCACAAAAAAAATGGATATAATTATATTTTGGTTGATGAACTTTAATTATAGCAAAAATGGTAGAAAGAAAAGTATTTTTTGAGAAACCAAGGCCTCAATATCATTTATCTTAAATGAATAGAATGTCTTTTTAGTGCCCAATCATGAAAATAATGGATATAATTACAAGAATCAATGTTTGTTTTTTTGGCAGATAAACTATGATTCAAAAGAAAATGGTAAAAAGAATTTTTTTTTTTTGGTTAAACCAAAGTATCAATACCGTGAATCCTAATGAGGACAATGTGTTTATGATGCCCAATCACGAAGCAATAGATATAAATACCATGGTCATCTTCTTCCATGGATGTGTCAAACTAACTTCATCACTTGAGTCTAATTCATAATTTATGCTAAACTAACTTCATCACTTGAGGTATTTATCATCTTATCAATATAAGCTTATATTTACATCTGATTATAACTCATTGTTTGGCTATCGGGATTATGGCTAAAACATGTTCCAAAAATAAAATTAAGCTATGGTAAGCATACAACTTAAAGTTTTGCATCATAAATGTTATAGTGTCGAGAATGTTCGAATGTACTGCATGCTATCAGATTAATGGCTAATATGACATTAAAAGCACCATAACCGTTCAATTTTGAGAAAAGTGTCCTAAAAGGAATCGGTGCCCTAAATTAGGATCGTGTATCAACAAGGCTAGTTTTTAGAGTTCAATTATAGGGTACAAACTTAATATCAAAATAAAATGTCCCTTTGATTCGAAAAAGCTATAAAGCCTGGGAATAAAATTTTTGGGACCATTTGGAATATTTGAATGATATTGTATGTGACTAATCTATGATTTTGGTTACCTTGTTTGTTTGTTTTAAATGCATCTTAGCATCATCATTAGTGCATCCAAAGGCTAATGGTATAAAAAGGATAGTATATCCTAAGGGTCATTTGATATGGGGGAATATGTAATAGGAAAGTACTTCATAGTGAAGGATTGGTCGAAAAATATTTAAAAATGATGTGTGGATACTCTAAAAGTCGGATATATCTTACTATTTTTTGTCTAAGTCAACATTGAGTTTTGACAAAATGACTTGGTGGATTTATGGCCATATGGGATTAGTGGGCTAGTGTCGAAAAAGATCTACTCCCAAAAACTATGGAGATATAGCATTATTGGTCCGATTTATAATAGACAAAAGGTTACTTCAAGCTGTATCTTAATTTTAGAATCTAGGATATAGGTGCTTCACCTTTAACAAGGAGGATATGGCCCCTATGATCAAGGAATACACTACCTTGTTATGTATTAAACACACCATTCTAGCTCAAGTATACTTAAGAAGTCCAAGTTTGCATCATTAGAGTATTTGAGACTCGGATTAAGGCATGCATTATCATAAGGGTCAAATCAATTGCATATCATGGCATAAGTTACAAGATTTAATGCACCAATTATTCGTATCCAAAAAAGATATCTTTACATTGGCTGTCTATGAATTAATGATTTCCCTATGACTTTAGGCCATATTAATGTGTTGGTGGCGAATTTCTTTGACTGGTTAAGGTATAATATCAGTTCACCTATGGTGATTCTTGCAAAGATGATACAGTCTTTAAATTTTTAAAAGAATAAGCTAGGAAGTTGATTTCTTGGGTTTGCATAGTTGTTATAGATATGGGTCCATAGTCATTTCTGGAAAAATATAAAGGTTGATATCTAAAATATGTACAAGTCATTTGCATCAATTGTCAAGGTTTTTGGGAAGGAATGGTTGAGGGATTATACCATAAAGTAGTGGATATCGGTATTTTAAAGCCTAAAAGAAGAAGGTGTCACATGGAAAGTGCCACAAATGTTTTCTTGGGTTATGCTATACTAATGCAAATGCCAAAATTGGGTACCTTTATTAAGAATCTTTAGCTGTATCAGCTATGTTCCTTTACTAGTTTAGAGATAGGTCGAGTCTCGATAGTTCATTCCTTTGAGTCAAGATATGGGTGAGTTGATTTTACATATGAAAGGAATGGTTATGTAAAGAGAATAGGTGTTGTAGTTGATGAATGGAGAAAAACCTACAGCATGCAATTGGCTCGGTATCAAGATGATATGACTCTAACTTATGAGGTTTGAAGTGATAATTGAGTCAATGACATTATTTTACTTTTGAATGAGCATGTGGTTCTTCTAGCACCATAGTAGCTATCAAGGTCAAATAATTGAGCAAAAATTTAAGTTGAAATGAGTAATGTTTCAATTAAAGATTACTCGATTAAAAACTAAAAGTAGACAGTTAAAATATGATCAAGTTGTATATAAATGGCAATTGAAAGAGCTCTACGAAAGAAAGAATAATTCTGAGTGACATGGAGGAATTGCATCAAGACAACAAACACTCAAGCTTGTTTTGAAAAATGCCAACGTTAGTAAGTCATCCAAAAAGTGGAATTAGAAATGGCAGAAATGAATCAACAAGTGCACCTGTAGAGAGGTAAAGCCAAGAGAAGTGTTGGATAAGTAGTCAAGCTCTCCACTAGCCCGCTAGTAAGCCAAAAAAAGAATGTTTGCAATCTAGCTTGGTTACAAGTTTAGGGTGACATCAATATGGAACCCGAATCTTTACAATACCCAATGTTCCTATAAAAAAGATGAATGGACAAGATTTGCAATGACTTTGTTTTTTATTGGTGGATTAATTCAAATAGTTTTTGTATCGAAAGGATTTCTAAACTTGGTTTTCTTGATACAATACTGATGTGGATATGGATGATGATTTTATATTAAAGCTATTGCCTTAGCCAATGCTTTTGACATCTTTTCATATTATTCATGTCATTGCATACTAACACATTTTTTATGTATCCATGTGCATTTGTTTTCATGTCATTGCATGCATAATAATCACAATATGGGATTCTAAATCTGGTGTCATTCTTTAAAGTAAGTATTGCAACCATGGGGAAAGGTGTAAAGATACCAATTCAGTGAATGTATAATACCCAATCTCATATTAGAAATATGGAAAAACATTTCTACAACTAGGATAGAGAGGAAGCTTACGAGTGGATGATGAATGATCAGGAGGAATTAAGGTTACAGCTAGCTAAGATCATAGAGTTGATGATGTTAGCTACCAAAGGGAAAGAGCAAGCAAGAAGCTTGATTTCTCTAGCCAAAGAAGTTGATCCAAAGGGGAAATCCATTGAGTCTATGAATACTACTAGGGTCGAAAATATGGTGCCTCTGGTTCAAATATCTCAAACTATGCCTATTGGTGGAATTGCTGTTATAGTGCATGGGCATGTTAAAGTTCAAATGCCACGTATGATTATTGATAAAGGGTTAAATTTGGGTTGTACTCTAGTGAATCCATTAGTTTTAAATCTTGATGAGTCTTTTGAGTTAGATAGGCTACGATGAAAATGTTTAAGCATGCTAAAAAAGAATAAACATAACCACAAGTCATAAAGAAAAGATTAAGGACCATAGAAAGAGTGGATAAGTTTAGAGTGGTGGATGCTACAAAAATGGGCTTGGTGTCTAGGTTAATCACTCCTTCTAAATTCAAGACACCAAGTTTAAGAAGTATAACGGCATTACATGCCCATTTGCTTACATTAGAATGTATTGCTAAAAGATGGCAAGTTAGGAGAATAACAAGAAGTTTTTAGTTTATTACTTTCAAGATATGTTGATTGGTGTTGCTAGTAGCTAGTATGTTAGGTTGGACAAAGCCAATATTTAAACATGGTCGAATTTAGCCCAAGCTTTCTTAGAATAGTACAAGCATGTTACAAATTGAGCACCTAATCGAATGTCACAGCTAAATACTGAGAAAAAGTATGAATGTTTTAGATAATAGACTCAAAGGTAGAGGGAAAAAACTGCATAAGAAATTATTCCCTTAATGGAGAGGGAGATAATGATTACTTTCATTAGCACTCTAAAAGCTCTGTATTATGAGAGGTTGGTTGGCAATGCCATAAAGAATTTTGTAGATATAGTGCTATCCAAGGAGATGATTAAGAGTGCCATTAAGAGTGGTAAGATGTCAAATAAGGAGTCCTTAGGAAATAAGAAACTAACCTCAAGTAAAAAGAAGAAGAAAAAAACTAATGTTGGTAGTGTTGACAACCATGCACCTGTGAACCTTATACCCTACTATTTGTACTACCTTACAATATCTAGGCCAAGTTCAAGTTCTTACCCTTTGCTCCTTGGCCTGTACATATAGCAGCATGTAACCCGACATATGTAAACCTATAAAGTAGAAACTAAAGTACCTGGAATACCTAAAACACTGTGAATAACCCTAGACCTACTAGGCTAACCTATAATAGACAATAACTTAGCCTAATCCCAATGTCTTACATGACCTGTACCTATAATTACATTAAGGGCAATTAAAAACATCAAGTTATGTCACACCCTTACTACCTCAATACTTGAAATATTATAATGCTGACGCTACATGTGAGCATCACAGAGCTGCATAGGGGCATTCAATAAAGAATTATACAACATTTAAGAAAAAGGTTTAAAGTTTTATTGATGCAAGAAAATTAAAGTTCAAGACAAGATGATGGAGATCAACTTGCACAAACACCTATTTCTAGCCATTCTTCTAATCATTTACAAGGAAATAAAGGTCTAATGACTAGGGAAAAAGACTAAACGCATGAAGCATGCTTTGCAAGGATTAAATAATAGAAATACAAGCAAAAGAGTTTCCTCAAGATGAGTTAGATGCATTGCCAAAATTGATCACTTTTTTACATTATGTTGAGGCTATAAAGGTGAAAAATAAAGTTTGGAGCCTAATTCGCATGTCTAAGATGAATGAAGCCTAATTCGCATGTGTTCATGGGCTTAATTTGCATGTGTTCATAGGCCTAGAGCTTAGGATTTTAGATTTTTTTAATAAGAATTTGACTTTTCAAGTTTTATTTGTTTAGATAAATCCTAATCAGATTATGAAATGGAGTAGAGTTTATTTTTATTGATTAGGATTGTGTTTATGACTTTAAGTTTTTTTGATAAGTCTTAATTAGATTAAGATAAGGCATAGACTTTTCTTTATTGATTAGGATTATTCTTGTTTAGTTAGGACTTTACAGATTTAGGGCTATATAAGGTTATCTTATTCATATAATTCAATAAATTAGAATAAAAAAATCTTGAGAGTTTTTTCATTTTGTGAGAACTTCTTCTTTGTTCATTAAATAAGAACTCAAGTTGATCTTATCAAGGTAACTTGTGGCAAGCAAGCTTCTCATAACTTTGGTCCTAATCAGGAAGTTTAATTAAGGTCAAGTTCACTTAATTTTTAAGATGATTTTAGGGGTCTAATTCCTTATAATCAGGTTTTAAGTTATGTTTCCAGCCTAAGTTTTGCATTATTTGGTATCAGAGCTTTTGTTGTTAAAAGTCAGGTGTAATCTATCTTTTAATCCTATACTTTCATTATATTTCTATTATATTTAGTGTTGTTCATTATTTATAATAAAAAAATGTTGTAGTGTTCTAGCCCTTTTTCATCTTAAAAAAAAAAGTTCATCATTTTCATATCTTACGAAGAATTCTTTATTCCTCTTTATTGATTTCCCTTTCTTTGATATTTTCTTGCTGATTTTATTTCCCTTCATATTTCCTATTGATTTCACATCTTTGATCTTTCTTGTTGATTTTATTAGTCAAAGTTATAATAACTTTATTGTTTCTTGTTGTTTTGGTAAGATCATTGATAAAGTTCTTTTTTAAAGGGCTTATAAGAGGAAGTTGAGTGGTAAAAGGCAAGAAAGGTGAAAATACCATAGAGAAAAGCCAAAATTGAGTGAAACATGAGTAATTAACTATCTCAAGTATAAACATGTAAGGGAATGTGTGAGGAAAACCAATCTATTTTATTCCTAACAAATTTTTATAGTTTTAAAACACGAATAGTGGAGGAGATAATGTTGAAACTAATATCAAGTTATTTGTGAAGGCTGTTCAAACCAATTCAAGCTTCTAAACATAAGGTTAGATAATTTAAAGTCCCCATCCAATCTTAGATCTTTTATAAAACGCATGGTTGAAGAAGAAAAAGAGGAGGAATAGGAATTACGATGGGAATAGTTCTAAAAAAGGTAAAAAAGCTATCTCAAAACAAGATAGCAATTTATGTTTTTGACTTTGAATTATTAAAATGAAAATCCTTACCTTTCAAGGGAAAAATGACCTTAAATTATGCTTGGCGTGGGAAAAAAAGGTTGAACATGTTTTTTATTGTCATAATCACTCCAAGGAAAAGAAAGTTAAACTAGCAGTAGTTGAGTTCACGGATTATGCTAGTTTTTGGTAAATGATCAATTTATGATTAATAGGTATATGAATAGTGAAAGATCTATTCGGTCATGGAAGAAATGAAGGTAGTGATGAAAAAGAGGTTCATACCTAGCTATTACTCTAGGGACTTGTATAGAAAGTTGCAAGGGCTAACTCAAGGGTCAATGAATGTAGAGGATTACTACAAAATGATAGAGATAGCCATGATTAAGGTTAATATAGAGGAGGACCATGAAGCAACTATGGCTAGATTCATTAGTGGTTTGAATAAAAATATAGCTGATATGGTGGAATTGCATTATTATGTGGAGATGGAGGAACTGTTATATAAATCTATCAAGGTGGAAAAGCAATTGAAATCTAAGGGCACTTCCAAATATGGTTCAACTTCTAGCTCTTCATGGAAGTCATATAAGAAGAACAACAAAACTGCCTCAAAACCTAAAGAAGACATTCGGTTACTGTTTCCAAAAGTAAAACTAAAACTAAATCATCTTATAAATCACGTGATGTTAAATGTTTCAGATGTCAAAGATTTAGGCATATTGCTTCTCAATGTCCAAATAAAAACTATGATTGTTATGGACAATGGTGACATAAAGACCATAAGTTCAAAATATGATGAAATGACACCATTGTAGGATTGCAATAATGTTGACATTGAAGATCCCGTGCATAGAGATGTGCTCGTTATTAGGCATGCTCTTAGCATACAGCCTAAAAAAGGTGGTGATAAGGTACAACGTGAGCACATCTTTCATACTATGTCTCATATGAATAAAAAGGTACGCAACATGATTATTGATAGTGGTAGTTACACTAATGTTGGTAGTACTTTGATGGTTAAAAAACTAAATCCGCCTACATTAAAGCATCCAAGACTATATAAGCTATAATGGTTGAATGATTACAGAGAAGTTAAGGTGACAAAGCAAGTGGTAGTTACATTCTCTATTGGCAACTATAAGGATGAGGTTTTTTACGATGTGACACCAATGCATGCTAGTCATCTACTCTTAAGGCATCCATGGCAGTTTGATAGGAAGGTTACTCATGATAGGCACAATAATAGATATAATTTTGTAATGAATAACTGAGTTATTGTATTAACACCTCTTAAACCATTGGAGGCATAAAAGGACCAGATTAGGATATCTAAAGAGTGCAAGATAAAAAAGAAGAAAATGAGTGCACAAGAAAAAGAATAAGTGATACA
Source organism: Adansonia rubrostipa (assembly GCA_038381775.1). Lineage (NCBI taxonomy): Eukaryota > Viridiplantae > Streptophyta > Magnoliopsida > Malvales > Malvaceae > Adansonia > Adansonia rubrostipa. The sequence goes on from JBBYHM010013562.1 coordinate 43,666, forward strand.
AAAAGTAATTGTGTAAAAGAAAGTAAATAAAGCATAGTAGCTACAATAAGGGGAAAAATTTAGAATGTAGAAAGCAAAATAGAAAGAAAAATAAAAAAATTAGTGCTTTTGCTAAAAAAAAGTGAGATTAAGAGTGCTCTGTTAGCAGGTAGCAACTATTTGTTCTTTTGTACAAGGATATTTATTTCTCATCTAATGATTTTAACTGTTCTTTCCCTAGTGTGGTTGTTTCTTTGTTACAAGAATTGGTAGATTTATTTTTTGAGGAAATACCACATGGATTACCTTTTTTGAGAGGTAATGAGTAGCAAATAGACTTTATTCCCAATTCATCAATCCTTAATAGACCAGCATATGAAGCAAATCCTAAGGAGACAAAAGATATTCTAAGGCAAGTAGATGAAATAATGCAAAAAAAGAATCATAAAAGAGAGTCTTAGCCTATGTTTGGTTGCTGTGATTTTGGTGCCAAAGAAATATGGAACATGGTGCATGTTTGTTGACTGCCAAGCCATTAATAAAATTATTGTAAAGTATAGACATCCTATTCCTAGGTTAGCTGATATGCTTGATGAATTGCATGGTTCATGTGTGTTTTCTAAAATTGATTTAAAGAATGGCTATTATCAAATTCGCATGAAGGAAGGTGATAAACGAAAAACTACTTTTAAGATAAAGTATGGTTTATATGAGTGGTTAGTGATGTTATTTGGTTTAACAAATGCACCAAGCACCTTTATGAGATTAATGAATAATGTTTTACATTCTTTCATTAGGAAATTTGTTATGGTTTACTTTGATGCTATTTTAGTACATAGCAAAAATTTGGATGATAATGTTAAACATTTGCATGTTATTTTTAGTGCTTTAAAGGAGCATAAATTGCATGCTAATCTTAAGAAATGCATGTTTGGCATGCAATCCATTGTTTTTCTTGGTTTTATTATGAGTTCACATGGAATAAGTGTAAATGAAGATAAGGTTAAGGTAATTAGGGATTGGCCAACACTTAGGAATGCGAATAAGGCAAGGAGTTTTCATGGTTTAGCAAGTTTTTATGGAAGGTAAGTGAAAGACTTTAGTTCTATTGTAGCACCTTTAAATGAACTTATTAAAAAGAATGTTGTGCTTAAATGGGATGATGTGCATAAGAAAGCTTTTAATACTTTGAAAGATAAGTTGAGTAATGCACCTTTGCTATGTTTGACTAATTTTAATAAAGTTTTTGAGGTTGAATGTGATGCATCTGGAATTAGAATATAAGCTGTTTTAATGTAGGATTCCAAACGGATTACTTATTTTAGTGAGAAGTTTATGGGGTAGCATTAGACTATCCTACTTATGACAAGGAGTGTTAGCCATATTAGCTTTGAATTAATCTTAGTTTTGATAAACTAAAACTTAAACTTAATTAGCTTGTGTTTAAATATTTTTAAGATTAGTATTTTTTCATAAAATATTTTGTAAACACTTTGAAAAATACAAGAATATGTTTTAACTCCTTCAAGCACTCAAAAATGTGTTCATAATACATACTTTTATTTAAACACTTTTTAGATAAGTTACATATTTTAAAGTCATGAAAAACCTCTTAAAATTGATTTTCATATGAATGTATTGGTACAGTATATGCATGTATCGATACAATATTTGGCAGTAGCTAAATAACCTTAAAATGTAGAAAGCACTGTTCATGGATCGAGACAGATTATTCTGTATCAATACAGCACTGTTTAGTATTTAGGCAGATCATTATGTATTGATACAGCACTATTCAATGATCATATTGGACCATTAAACACAATGTATCGATACCTACTCAATTATATCGATATCAAGGCGTGGGGAACAATGGGAAATGACATTTTGAAGGCTCCAATGGCTATATTCCTTCACCAAATATCCCCAACAGCTATAATCATGATCAAGACTATAAATAAGCCTTTTCAACCCCTTCAACAAGAGGAAAAACCAAAAGATTGTGGTTAAAGTCATATCTTTCATCTTTTCCATCATTTTTGCTAAGTAGTTCATCTTTGTATCGGATTAAATCTTTTTATCATTGTATTCTTCATTTTATATTTTTAGATACATATTTTCCCTGAGCAAAAACTATTGTAAACACCTAACCCTTTAGAGGTCTTATTTGTTTACACTTAAATCTTCGTAAAAAAAGGAGGTTCATACTTCACCATTGAAAAATAGAGAAGGTTTCTACTTAGCCTTCAAAAATTGTTAGAGAGGGTTCTATCTTAGCCATAAAAGATAGAGAGTAGATGTTTCTATCTTAGCCTTGAAAGATAAGGAGTGTAAAGGTTATACCTTGTCTTTGAAAAGGTAGACAATTCAAGTTAGTGAATTACGAAAATCTGAGGCAAGTGAGGCTGAGGTAGAAGACAAAGGCAATTAAGGCTGAACCTTTCTAAATCTTTAAGTTTTCTTCTCTTCCCCTTGTCTTTAATTGTTTATTTCTATTCACCAACTTGTATTCCAAGGTTTATTATTTAGATTTCTCAATTTTATTTATCAAAGTTTTAATTTACCAAAGTCTTATGAAATCAATTCACCCCCTATTGATTTTATTCACCATTAAAAGGTCTAATAATTAGGATCAGAGCTTGTGTCTAATTCCTATAGGTTTAACATCCTTTAGCAAAGATCTACAAAAGACCAAGCAAATGGCTAGTGGTGATATTTTTGGTATAGGCCAAGAAAGACATTCAATCGTGAGGCCTTTTCTCTTTAATGGTGAAAATTATGCGTATTGGAAGACAAGGATAAGGCTATTTATCCAAGCAAATGATTTTTAAGTTTGGAAGATAATCTTGAAAAACCTACTCATGGCAACAAAGATGGTAGGTGATCTTGAAGTTCTTAAGGAAGAATGGGAATGGGATAAGAAAGACACTAAGATGGCTCAACTAGTGCAAAGGCCATGCACACTTTTTTTTATGCATTAGGCCCTAATAAGTACAATAGGGTATCATTATGTGATAATGCCAAAGAAATATGGGACAAGTTGGCTATCACACATGAAAGGATCGATCAAGTCAAAGAGTCTAAGATAAGCATGCTCACTCTTGATTATGAGATATTCAACATGAAACCAGTGGAAAGCATCAAAGAGATGTCTTATAGATTCACTGACATTATAAATGGCTTGAAGGGTTTGAAAAGGTGTATCCCAATAAGGAGATGGTCAAGAAAATGTTGAATAGCCTTCCTAAGTCATGAGAAGTTAAAGTGACTGCAATTAAAGAGTTAAAAGACCTCAATCTTCTTGCCTTACATGAGCTCATCGGATCGTTCCTCACATACAAAAATGAAGATAAATTATGGAAAGGAGCAACCAAGAAAAGTAGAAGTTGCATTGAAGGCTTCCATAAGCAAGAAAGATGATAACGATGATGAAAATGGTGAAGATATAGAGATGACAATATTTGCCAAGAAATTTAAGAAATTCATGAAGATAGATAAGGGCAAATCATCCCAATATAAAAAAGCTAACAAGTTGGTGTGCTGTAATTGTAACAAATCAGGCCATGTCAAATCTGATTGCCATTATTGAAAAAAAAGGAAAAAAAAAGGCATTTGTAGCAACTTAAAGCGATAGTGACTCTTCTAATGATGTGACTCCAAGGAAAACCAAATTGGCAACCTTTGCTTTATGGCCCTTGATAAGCCTGAAGTAACCTCAAACCCTCTAAATTTAAATTCTTATACATTTAATGACTTACAAGATGCATTTGATAATCTTGTAGCTGAGTTTGAGGAAATGAACTCTAAATATAAGAAAATGATTTCAAAATTAAAAAGTGAAAATGATTTACTATTAAAATCAAAACTTGTTTTAAAGAATCAAAACAAAGATTTGAGAAATAATTTTAATGACTCCAAGCTAAGAATTAACATTTTAGATATAGTCAATTTTGATTTGAAAAGAAAGATTGAAAGCTTGGAATAAGAAAAAATCATTTTGGACAAATCTTTTCAAGTTTGTGCTCACATTGCAATTTTCATGGTCATAATTTGCATACTTGTTCTCTCAAGAAAATGACATAATTTAAAGTTAGGCAAGTATGGGTTCCTAAGGAAACAAGAGGCTTTAAGACTAATAGTCATGGACCCTTTGCAATTTGGGTACCAAAAATAAGGGAAAGTCTTTTGTAGGTGTGTTAGAACAATAAGGAGCCAATACAAATGGATGCTCTAGACACAGAAAGAAGTGTGATAGGTAACCTCTAAGCTTTAAAATTTTGATATGTATATTGGTTATTAATGTTATGATTATTAACGCTTTATTGAATTTAAAAAAATATATTTGTTTTTAATAAATAGGTTTAATAAAAATTCATGTTTTACATCTTGAGCAACTATGAGCTTAAATGTGCTTGCATTTGATGATTTACTTCTTGATGATAATACGTTAAATCGATTTGTGAAATGTTATTATGAAGCATAATTTAAAAAAATGATTTATATATAGAAGGTAGATTTTGTTAAACTTGATGGCATAAGTCATTAAGAAGATCTATTGCATGATAAATTATATGCATATCCTTAGGGGAAGCATTTAGAGCTTACTTATAAGATATGATGCCATAAACATGCATTAGCAAGTTCTTAAGTCTTTTTAATACTTTATATTTAGTTATACTTGCATGAGACTTAGGATGTTTGATTATGTTATAAGTTCATGATTTATGGCACAAACAAGTTTGGTAAACATCGAAAATACTTTTTAAACTTGTGCATATGTGGTTTGAATGAAAATCTTTTAGCTGCATATTACTTTACTTATGTGACCAAATATACTAATTCATTCAAACTTGATTTTAAAAATTATTCTAATCCAAACTTTGATTATTCATATAAGCTTCAAATGTTTAAAATCTAAAGTTTGCATTAGAATATAAAATCATGGGTTTTGGAATGCCAAATTGCATATTTTTCTAAGCATTTTTAAGAAACCTCGAGGCATGTATCATACTTAGAGACCTGTATTGATACAATGAACAAAAATCCAGCTTGTATCAATACAATGAACTTTGTGTCTATACATCACTATATGCATCAATACAAAAGCAATATTGGCCAATTTCATGCTTTTTCTTGGCTGTTAAATGCAAAATTGGTCTCTTTAAATGCAAAATTGGTCTCTTTAATGAATTTTCTCTTGAAATCCTTCAATTTTATGATTTTTAAACTTTCATAAACATCGTTTCATAATGTATCACATGCTTAAACATCATATTTAATTCATTGACGAGTGTTTCACAAATTAAATACATTAAGTGCTCATATTGCCTCACAATGCTCAAAAATACAAAATTTTCTATACATCATTATTTGTTTTGCAATAATTGGTACCATATATGCTTAATGTTCTTCATTCATCAATATTTGGTATCACTTATTTCAAAATGCCATTAAGCTTATTGAATATCTTTCATTCCTAACAAAACCTAAGCTTATTGAATATTCTTTTATAATTAAAATCTTGGTACCTCTAATGCTTATCTTTCACCAAGATTGTTTTTAAGTTTTGCAGGGTTCATGGCGATCAATCCATCCTTAAAAAATGAACACTTGCATAGAAAAGGAAGCAAATTAAGTATACAACCTTTTCAAATCAAACCAAAACCATTAAGGAATGCTTAAAAACTAGAAATGATGATCCTCCAAGTTATAATGAGCATATCATCGAAGTTTAGTAAGGTTGAGGTAATCATTAAAGAAATGCTATTAAATTATTATCCTTTAGCATTAAGTTTGGTGACACACATAAGTTAATTATATATATAATTGGTATTCTAGTATGTAATGTATGTTTAAAATGTTTGCTTTGAATGATTCTTTGAACATGTCTAAGTGCATAATTCTCATAGTTGAGCATGTTCTTTGATTGAATGTTTGCTCAAATGATTTTATTGACATATCATAAATGAGCAAATAATTTTCTAACCTATGGATGTTTCTTACATTTTTCTTGAAAATTTTTTTTAACCTTTCATATGGCATCTATTATAGTATGCATATGTACTAGAAATTTAAAAATTTGTATCTATTATGCATCAAACACAAATTGGATTAATAATTCTTAAAATCCTTCAACAATTGGTATGTCCTATCTCTCCAATGTGCTTAAATGACTACAAAAGAATATAAAAATTAGATGAACTACACATTGGGACTTAAATGTATATATTTTCTCAATAATTGGTATACATGCTCTTAAATGTTTCATACTTAATATACCTTCAAGAAATCTTTTTGAAATGAGTCCCTTAGCTTTGAATTAATCTATTTTCACCTTTTTGATATTCCAAAAAGGGGGAAAGTTTTAAGGGTTAATTTGCTTGCTTGTGCTTCATTTATATATATGTTTATGGTAGCAAAATGGAGAGTTTCACATGTGCTTAAATTATTCATATTATTGAAATCCTCAATAAAATCTAAAAAAATCCATTTCATAATGCTTTTATTAAGAGGGAGTTTTATTAAAAAGCTTTAAATGATTAAGAGGGAGTTTTACATGCAAATTCACCTTAAGTTTTGTCATATAAAAAAAAGAGAGATTGTTAGCCATATTAGCTTTGAATTAATCTTAGTTTTGATATAACTAAAACTTAGCCTTAATTAGCTTGTGTTTAAATATTTTTAAGATTAGTATTTTTCCATGAAATATTTTGTAAACACTTTGAAAAATACTACAAGGTATTTTAACTCCTTCAAGCACTCAAAATGTGTTCTTAATACATACTATTATATAAAATAATTTTTAGATAAGTTTTACATGTCTTAATGTTATGAAAAACCTCTTAAAATTGATTTTCATATGAATGTATCAATACACAAAGTGTATGTATCGACATAGTACTTGGCAATAGCTAAATAACCTTAAAATATAGAAATCACTATTCATGTATTGAGATAGATTATTCTGTATCGATACAGCAATATTTTTATCAAAACAGATCATTCTATATCGATATAGCACTTTTCAACGATCATAGTTTGGACCGTTAAATGCAATATATCGATACCCACTCAATTGTGTCAATACAGAGGCATGGAAAATAGGAAATGACTTATTGAAGGCTTCAACGGCTATATTCCTTTATCAAATATCCCCAACAGCTGTAATCATAATCAAGGCTATAAATAAGCCTCTCTAACACTTTCAACAAGAGGAAGAACCAAGAGATTTGCTTAGAGTCATATCTTTCATCTTTTCTATCATTTTTGCTAAGTAGTTTATCTTTGTATCAGATTAAATCTTTTCATCATTGTATTCTTCATTTTGTATCTTCAGATGCATATTTTTCTTGAGCCCAAACTCTTGTAAACACCTAACCTTTAGAGGTCTTATTTGTTTACAATCAAATCATTGTAAAAAATGGAGGTTCCTACTTAGCCATTGAAAAGTGGAGAAGGTTTCTACTTAGCCTTCAAAAGTAATGAGAGAGGGTTCTATCTTATCACAAAAGACAGAAGCTAGACATTTCTATCTTAGCCTTGAAAGATAGGGAGTGTAAAGGTTATAACTTGTTCTTGAAAGATAGACAATTTAAGTTAATGAATTACGGAAATCCAAGATAAGTGAGGCTGAGGCTAAGGACGAAGGCAATTGAGGTTGAACCTCCCAAAATCATTGAGTTTGCTTCTCTTTCCCTTGTCTTTAATTGTTTATTTCTATTTACCAACTTGCACTCCAAAGTTTATTATTTAGATTTCTTAATTCTATTTATCAAAATTTTAATTTACTAAATTTTTATGAAATTAACTCACCCCTCTTTTGATTTTATGCACCATAAAAGGTTTAACAAGAAGCTATATGCATTAGTCAAAACTCTACAAACATGACAGCACTATTTATGGCCAAAGGAATTCATAATCCATTCTGATAATAAAAGCTTGAAGTATTTGAAATCCTAAGGTAAGCTTAATAAGAAGCATGCTAAATGGTTAGACTTTATTGAGACATTTCCTTATGCGATTAAGTATAAGAGTGGAAAAGAAAATGTTGTAGCTAATGCATTGTCTAGAAGGTATGCATTGCTTACTTCATTGCAAATTAAATTACTTGGTTTTGAGTTTACTTTGTATATTAATGATGTTGATTTCAGTCATGTATGGAATGCATGTTTTAAGTGTGCTTATGGCGAGTATTATAGGCATGATGGATTCTTATTTAAGAAAGATAAATTGTGTTTGCCTATATGTTCTTTACTTGAAATGTTGGTTAGAAAGACTCATAGAGGCAGTCTGATGTGGCATTTTGGTGTGCAAAAGAGTTTAGATATATTGCATGAACATTTTTAATGGCCTAAAATGAAACATGATTGTAATCTGTTTGTAATAAGCATATAACATGTAAACAAGCAAAATCTAAACTAATGCCACATGGTTTATATACACCTTAACTTGTGCCAAATCAACCTTGGATGGATATATCTATGGATTTTGTATCAAGGTTGCTTAGATCTGAAAGTGGTAAGGATAGCATATTTGTTATTGTTGATAGGTTTAGTAAAACAGTGTATTTTATTGCATGTTTAAAACCTAATGATGCAACACATATTGGTGATTTGTTCTTTAAAGAAATAGTACATTTGCATGGATTGCCTAAAACAATAGTAAGTGATAGGATGTTAAGTTTTTAAGTTATTTCTAGCGTACTTTGTGGAATAAGTTAGGAACTAAACTTTTGTTTTCTACCATTGCAGATCCTCAAACGGATGGGGAAACTAAAGTAGTTAATAGGACACTTACTATTTTTTATGTGTTATAATTCAAAAGAACTTGAAACAATGGGTAAGATGTTTACCGCATATTGAGTTTGCATACAATAGGACTATTTATTTTACTACTTCTTATTCTTGTTTTGAAGTTGTGTATAGCTTTAATCCTTTAACTCTTTCGGATATCTAACCTTTGCCTACTAATGAACATGCTAAAATGAATGGTAAGAATAAGGCATATTTTGTTAGGATTTGCATGCTAAAGTTTGAACTAACATAAATAATAAGAATGAGCAATATGCAAGGCAAGCTAATAAGGGGCATATTAAGGTCATTTTCAAACCTAGAAATTGGACTTGGATTTATTTACATAAGAAGAGATTTTATACTCAAAGGAAATCTAAGTTATAGCCTAGAGGAGATAGACCTTTTCAAGTATTAGAAAAGATCAATGACAATGCCTATAAGCTAGATTTGCCAAACAGGTAAAGTAATGTGAGTGCTACCTCTAATGTTGTTGATTTATCTTTGTATGATGTAGGTGATTTAAGGGTAAATCCTTTCGAGAAGGGACAAAACATTGGAGATCAACTTGCACGAACACCTATTTCTAACCATTCTTTTGATCCTTTCTAAGGAATTAGAGGTCCAATGACTAAGGCAAAAACTAAATGCATGAAGCATGCTTTGCAAGGATTAATCATGGAAATATAAGCAAAGAAGTTTGTTTAAGATGAACCAGATGTATTGCTAGGATTGATCAATTTTTTACATTATGTTGAGGCTCAAAAAGGTGAAGAATAAAGCTTGGAGCCCAATTTCGCATGTATTCATGGGCTCATAGTTTAGGATTTCAAATTTTGAGTTTTTCGAATAAGAATTTGACTTTTCAATTTTTATTTGTTTGAATAATTCCTAATCAAATTATGATAACGAGTAGACTTTACCCTTATAAATTAGGATTGCCTTTAGGATTTTAAGTTGTTTAGATAAGTCCTAATCAGATTAGGATAAGGAATAGACTTTTCCTTATTGATTATTATTGTCCTTTTTTAGTTAGGACTCTATAGATTTTAGACCTACATAAGGCTATCTCATTCATATAATTCAGCAGATTAGAATAAAAGATATCTTGAGAGTTTCTTATTTTGTGAGAACTTTTTCTTTGTTCTATAAATAAGAACTCAAACTGATCTTATTAAGGTAACTTATGGCAATCAAGATTCTTGTAACTTTAGTTTATCCTTATAACTTCAGTTCTAATTCGTAAGTTTGATTAGGGTCATAGACTAAACCAGGTCCTAACATTATTGAATACCCATTACCCAATCACACTAACCCTAAGGTGAATATAATGATGGTTGAGAAAGCACGAAGGGTTAAACTAAGAGTTAATGAGGTGAAAACTCGTTTAAGAATAATTTGGAAAGCTCTGGCTAAAGCTAAAGTACTCATTAGAAAGTTGATCTCGATGGGAAATTCAAGAAAGTATTATGAGCTCCATAGGATTGAGGGACCTAGTTACTGAAATATGATGATTTTAGGGTTATTGTTCAAAAGTTGATGAATAGTAAAAATAAATAGAGTTTTATAAAGAACCGTCTGAGCCAACAGACATGTTAGTAGATATGGTTGGAGAGGGGTTTATGACGATTCCATACAAAGTTGATAGACCAAATGGTTATCTACTATAAGGAGTCTGCTATTAGTGCTGCAACTATGATGTCAACTCTCCAATTAGTCCTTGGGATCCCTACATCATTTGCATACAAAAATGACAAAATAGTTCTAGAGGAGTATGAATTTGATACTATGATAGCTAGAGAACCTAACATTCAAGTTGATGCTATGATAAGGATAAGTCACACGACTAAGAATGAGAGGTGTTATGCTCCACCTGTTGATAAGTCACAAAAATCAGTGATAAAGGAAATGATGTAAAGCCAGAATTGGTAATAGAGACCATTTTAGGGAAGTAAAGGAACCAATAAGTAAGCAAGAAGCCAAAGAGTTCTTAAAGTTTATAAAGCATAGTAAGTATAGCATTGTGAAGCAGATGAATAAGTAGCCTATTAAGATCTCAATGTTATCTTTGTTGTTGAATTCAAAACCACACAAAAAGGCTTTATTGAAGGTCTTAAATGAGGCATATATGGTGAATAATATTTTAGTCGATAAGCTAGGTGGATTAGAAGATAACATCCTATCATAACACATCCACCTTTAAAACTTCAGATGATCCAAAGGGCATATCGTGCTTGACTTAAAAATAAATTATTGTTGGTCATGGTTGAGCCTTTGAGTTAGCCCTTGATTAGAATCTTGATTTGTCATAATAATATGAAGAGAAGAGAGATCATCGGGTGAATCAATCATCCAACTAGTCTTGGATGGCCACCACATAGTGGCCATGAACTTGGAGTTACCATCGATCATTTTAGGCTATGCAGGATAGGATGCCTATTGAAAATAATATTTTGACTTACGAAACTTAAAATATCAATTTCAAGGTGTGCAAAGTCTAGAGATTTATTGATTGGGTTCAGGAGTTGGTTACACACGAGAAAGGATTAGCATCACCATGATGCCTGAAATCGGTACCTATTAACTAGGCCTTACTTTTGTCTCGGTTACATTGGCTCCATTTAGTTTTTATTTAGATATACTTCCCTTTAATGCATGAAGTTTTGTAAATTTAGATTTGGGTTCTTTTCTAAGAAAATTAGCTCACCTATGCACCTCAGAGATGCAAGGCACATAGGGGATTTTTGTAAAAACAATGTTCGGATTAGATTAAAAAATTTGGATATTCTATATTAGGCACTGAAGAGATACCAACACGAAACACTGCCTTGTAAGTTTTAGTGAACACATGAATGCATGATAATCACTAAAAAAAGAAATGTGGTAGTAAGACGAAAAAAAGATAATAATATCATAAACAAGCAATCACAAAAAAAGAACGTAAAAAGGAGGGACAATTGAAATGTGTCTCATAATTGCCTTCAATTATTAAAGAATAACTAGGATGACAATTTCAGAGATCGGTCCAAATTTGACAGTGATTCAAGGGTCAAAGATGATTTTAATGAAAGTAGTCTGAAGCACTCGAAAAAAGGAAAATTTTGGATTTTTTAAGGTAAAGTGGGGTTAGAGTATCCCCTCGGAGAGGTACAGTTGGAGTATCCCCAAAGATTGAGTTAGGAAAATATTTAGGAATAAAGAGAAAACTTAAAATTTAATTAAGAAATCAGGTTAGAGTATCCCCTCAGAGTAGTGGGGTTGGAGCATCCCCAAGGATAGGTTTAGGAAAATATTTGAGAATGAAGAGAAAATTTATATTTTTAATTAAGAACGGGGTTGGAGTGCCCCCTCAGAGCAATGGAATTGTAGTATTTCCACTAGCAAAAATTTTAATATGTAATCCCTTTTTATTTTTAGCCTTGATCCGAGTCAAAAGGGGCTGATGTTGCGGGGGAACCAACCAAAGGCATTTTAGACATTTGAACATATGGATAAACGTTAATTCAGAAACTAAGTTGAAAATAGGTGACATCATTGTGTCATCTCCATTCCCAATTTTTTTTAGATGCATCTGAAGACTTCAGAGGGTAAATGAGGTACCATTGGAAAGGTAACTCGATAAGGTTAAATATAAAAATATTTCAAAAATCTTAGAAAATCATTTTCCAGGTAGAATTAATTTTTTAACTTAAGTCCATCTCGACATTGGCAGCACGTATAAGAAAAAAGGCATGATGGATTTTGGAAAATCGTTCCAAGCTTATCTAGAATTGTTAGATCATTAGCAATATGTTTACGAAAAGGGAATTTTGTGAAATTTTTAGGAAAAATATTTAAAAATTTCTTAAAATCATCTGATGGGCCAAAATGGCCCAAATAAAATGTTGCACACTGGCTTTAGGGTTTTCGAATAATAAAGGTTTAAAAAAATTATAACTCTCTCATCCAGGATGATCTGAGGGCAAACAAGACATCATTACAGAGGTAATTCAATGCCCTTTAAGGAAAAAATATTAGAAAAATATAAGGAAATATTTTGTGGTTCAAAAATGATTTTTCAAAGTTAGACTATAGTGTTGGCAGAGCAAAAACAAGGGGTTATTCGATATTTTAGGTTTCTTAAGGGTCGAATTCGATTTATGGACATTCGAATGTCCATAACATAGGGGAAAGAATGACACGGGCATCACGAGTTCATTCCATGATCCATGAGTAGTTTAGAACAATGAAATAACCCATTGACCATGTCATGAAGCTGTTAGACTCGAGATTAAGGCTTTGTATTTTTTTGACTAAAAGAGGTTATGTTTGCTTAAAAAAACAACATCTTTAAACTTGCATTTTCATGAATCTAGAGCTAAAATGTTTGTTTTGTCCTCAAGATTGGAAGACCAATTTTATGAAAGCATCAAATCTATGCTATTCTTCATCTATTGGAGCTAGCATGAACTTAACTTGGGGATTTCTTTTAAAAATCAAATTTTTAACAAGCAAGCATGCATCTTGATAGGAATGACAAGAACAAAACATAATATGCACTAAGATAAACAAGGTCTAAACATGCAAACATGCACAAGTGACATATTAACATGGAAATAGGTGACACAAAAGTGAAAAAATTATAAATATGGTGCATGAACATATTCACACAAAGAAATACAAGCAGAAGTTGTCAAGACAGCATTTTTATGTCATGAAACTCCTTAAAAAACAAGAAAATGCATGGATATACATAAGACATGTTAAGGTGAACATTTAAGCATGTATTAAGCATGAGAAAATAGATGAAACATGACAGAAAATGCATAAATAAGGGGGTTATTTTGATGATAGAATGAAAGATAAGGTATTTGGCTTATCATGCAACATCAAGGCATCAAGAGAACATCAACACTTTAAGACTACCATAAACAAGGCAGCAACAATGCATGAGAACCTTAGAAGAGTCATGGTAACACTGAGAGGTCACTAAGATGATGAAATGTTAAAAATCAAAGAATATGTAGAATCAAGTGGAGAAATATACTAAAAGTTTCAAGCTTCAGCCTTTTCTCTTAGCAACAGTTTTGAACTTCATTTTTTTAGGGTTGAACAGTAAAATAGTGGTGAAAAGAAAGGGCTTTTTAGTTAGGTATGGATAAAAGGGAGTTTTAAGAGGGAATATAAGTGAAATAAAGATTTTTGGAACTTTTGGTGATCGTTTTGGAGGGATCCAAAGATGTAAAAGAGTTTTTTAGTTTTTTTATGGTTAAGAAATATTGAAGGAATGATTAGAACTCGGGTGGTTTCCTAGGAATCTCTTTTTTCTTCTTGTTAGTTGATGGCCTTCAGCTGAGTCCAAGGTTAGCTTATATAGCCATATGGCTATAAAGACAAAAGATAACAAGGCAAGGGCATTTTGGGGTTTTGGTGTATGTATTTTATATAAAGGTCAGGTACAGTGTTTAGCTGTCATGCAAACCCATTAGTTTGGTCAGCAAAAATAGTGGTTCTAAACTACTTTACACAGCTAAGCATTAGGTTAGTCTAGCTTTACTTATTGGTTATTTAGACCTTAAAATTTTGTTTAAATCCAATGACAAGCCCAAAGTCAAAGCATGGTATGAACTTTGATGATTTTTGGTGCAAGAAATATGTTTGAATTAGATTTTGCTTCAGTGGTGCAGTGGCTAAAAATGGCTCAAACTAGGCAAATATATCTTTTTGTATGGATACAAAATATAGTGCATCGATACACATGGTACTTTTTACCCATGAGTATCGATACCAGGAGTTATGTATTGATACTGAGAGCAAAAAATGTTTCTAGTCTCAAGACTTATGGGCTTGTATTAATACTCCATGGACTTGCATCCATACTCACGCTTGTGTATCGATACATTTTGCCAAAAATCATAACTTTAGCTACTACCAAGGTCTGTATCAATACAAACATGCTAGGTATTAATACCACATCTTAGGTGTCGATACCAAACCTTCTTGTATCAATACTACATGTGGGAATTTAAGTTTTTGGCGATATAAAGCCTCTATCAATACTTGTACACCAATATAACTTTCGTGTACTTGTGGCTTCTTAATTTTCCTCAACTTGGTCATAAATAATGGGAAATTGATCTGTGTACTCATTTGAATGACTCTAATGACATCATGAAAAGTGGCCTATGATACCTAATTTTTGTATTTTCCTTTAATACGGCCTATCGACATTTCAGACCTTCCTAAAAAAAATTTTTGCCTAGACAGTGTCGCCTAATAGTGCCAATGACACGGCACCCAGTAGTCATCTCCCATTTTTATTTTAATTTTTGATTTTATCATCCTTCAATTAAGTCTTGGGGTGCCAAAAGCAGGTTAGATAAAATAAGGTGTCTACACATACTAGTTAACAATTTTATATTATTCAATGATGATGAAATCCCTTTAGGAGAAAAAGGCAGTGTGAAGGCTTTATATATTATTATTAACTGTAAGGGTAATACTCTGCTGTGAGTGTTGATTGATAATTGGTCCAAACTAAATGTGCTTCCCTTGGTCACTCTATAAAGGATGCCAGTTGATGCCTCACATATTAAGAATAGTCAGACAATTGTTCATGCTTTTGATGGGACCAGACAAGAGGTGGTATGATCATGATTCTTTCTAGAATCACTCCATGTACTTTCAAAGCGAAGTTTCAAGTTATGGATATTGCATCGTCATACAAATATTTGTTAGGTAGGCCCTAAATTTATTTTATGGGCATAGTTTTTTTCATTGCACCAGAAGTTAAAATTCATTATAGATGATAAGGTGGTTGTCATTAATGGAAAAGAAGACATTATGGCAATCATATCTTCTAATGCACCTTACATAGATCATGATAAGAAGATTTTAGATCCTTCCTTTGAGTCATTTGAATGTATAAATGCCACATATGTTAGAGAAGGGCTACAAATTATGTAACCCTATTTGTCTCAGAGTACTAGGATTAAATTAAAGATAACTATCAAAAAAGGTTGCCAAGGTGGCAAAGGACTAGAAAGCATTTGCAAGGAATGACTAGAGCCTTAAAAGTGGTCAACCAGATCGAAAAGAATAGGTTAACATACAAACCAAATTTTTCTTAGTAGAAAAGTTTAGTTAAAAGGGCTAAACAAAAAAGAATGGATAGGAAGCTCGGCTTTAAACTAAAAATGGATGGAAAGACTTCTACTTCTCTTTGGGACTTTTTTTGTTCTGCAGGTTATTTAGACTCGGATAAAGAAGCCCTTTGGAAGAGGTTTTAGTTTTACTGAGGAAGGCCTTTGAGAGCTTTAATATCTCTATGGATGACCAAAAGATCTTAAAGCTATGTATTCTTTATGCCTATGATCACTAGATTTGGGACGATACCAAGATCTTTATATATTGTAGGCCTTTTTTTTGACAAATGTTAAGACTTTGCCCTAATTATTGAGGTCTAACAACATTTAAGGGTTTTTTGCATTAGGCTCAGTTTATTATTCTGTGTTAAATAAATAACAAGCATGATGCATTTTCATATCCATGTGTCTTTGTTTGCATGTGAATTCTTTATTTCTTGAATTGATTATCTTTTATTGAATAAATCAACATTATTGATACCATAACAAATCTTGATTTGGAATGTCTTGATATATACACACCAAGGCTTCATTGCTTAAACCTTTTCAAGTATCTTGACATAGGAGACATTGAGATAAAGGTTGATTCTCAGGAGATCAATTTTGATAAATTATTTCATAAAGATGAAGTATATTCTGATGAGAATCTTGAGGATTATGACTTACCTCCAATTTATAAGATAATTAAATAAGAGGAGAGACAAATCATGACTTATAAGGAATCTTTGGAGGTAGTGAATTTGGGGACTGAGGAGAATAGAAGAAAAGTCAAAATTAAGGCCATGATATCCTACTCGAGAAGAGTTAAGTACCTTTTTGAGGGAGTTTAAGGATGTATTCGCTTGGTCATATCATGATATTCCAAGATTTGACATAAGCATAGTAGTGCATAGGCTTCCATTGAAACTTGGGTGTAAACTGGTGTAAAAGAAGTTAAAAAGAATAAAGTCAAAAATACTCCTAGAGGGAAAAGGAAAAGTGCAAAAAAAATGGTGGGATTTTAGAAGTGGCAAAATATCTCGGATAGGTGGCAAATATTGTGCTAGTCCCAAAGAAAGATGGAAAGTACATATGATCATGGATTATAGAGACTTATAAGGCAAGCCCTAAGGATAATTTTTAGCTACCCCATATGAACATATTGGTCGATAATATAACAAAGAATTCTTTGTTTTTCTTTATGGATGGCTTTTCTTGTTACAACCAGATTAAATTAGTGCTAGAAGACATAAAGAAAAATACGTTTGTGATCTTGTGGAGTATATTTTGTTATAAGGTAACACCATGCGGTTTAAAGAATGCTAGGGTAACATATCAAAGAGCTATGGTGACTCAATTTCATGATATGATGCATAAAGAGATAGAGGTGAATATTAATGATATTGATTACCAAGTTTGCTAAAAAAAGTAAGCATGCTGGAAATCTTAGAAAATTGTTTGAAAGGTTGAGAAAGTTCCAACTTAAGCTTAATCTAGCTAAGTGTACTTTTGGTGTTACCTTCAAGAAATTATTAGGCTTTGTGGTTAATGAAAGAAGAATAAAAATGGATCTTGCACAGGTTAAGGCCATTCAAGGTTTGCCACCACCTCATATACAAAAAGAGGTGTGAAGTTTCTTGGAAAAATTAAATTACATTACTAGATATTCATATCTTAGCTTCGGATAAATGTGACCCAATATTTTAGCTTTTATGGAAATAAAATCCTAGTGAATGGAATGATGAATGCCAGGAAGTGTTTGAGAAGGTGAATCATTATCTTTCTAATCTGCATGTACTGCCAGTGTTGGGACTACCATTAATCTTGTACTTGTTAGTATTTAAAAGGTCTGTGGGCTGTGTACTAGGGTAACATGATGAACCAAGGAAGAAAGTGCAAGCGATCTATTACCTTAGAAAAAAGTTTACAGACTATGAGGTTAATTACTCATCGATAGACAAGATGTGTTATGCATTGGTGTAGGCTGGTAGAGGTTTTGCAATACATGCCATATCACACAACTATGTTGATTGTGAAGTTAGATCTGATTAAGTATCTATGCAAGCTACAGCTTTTTGGAGAAAGACTGCAAGGTAGTAAGTATTGCTTTCGAAGTTTGACATAGTGTATGTGAATTAGAAGGCCATCAAGGGTAGTGCCATAGTTGACTTCCTACCAAATCAGTTTATAGAAGATTATGAGTCACTGGACTTTAATTTTCCTAATGAAAATTTGAGGCACATAACTCAAGAAAAGAGGTGTCACCCGACGATGAGACTTGGAAGATGAACTATGATGGCGATGCTAATGCCATAGAGTATGAAATAAGAGCAATATTAATTTCTTTAAGGAGAGATCATTATCCACTTACTGCTGACTAAATTTTGATTGCACCAATAATATAGCAATATATGAAGCATGTGTTATGGGATTGTAGCTGCGATGGAATGAAACGTGCAATCATAAATGTATCTAAGGATTCAGCTTTAGTGATATATTAGCTCCGAATAGAATGAAAAACCGATGATGAAAAGTTGGTGCAGTATAAAAAGTTGATTTTTGATAGGGTAAAAGGGTTTAAAAAGGTATATTTTTAGCATTTACCCAAAAAGGAGAATCAAATTATTGATGCTTTGGCTACATTATCTGCCATGATAAAGGTGACTAATAAGGTTGAAATGATGCTGATTAAGATGAGTTCATGAAATCCCTACTCGTTGCCATAGTGTAAAGGCAAACAAAAAGGTCAACCATGGTATTATGATATTCTCTGATATATCAAAGATTAGCAATATTTGGATCATGTTAATGAAAATGACTGAAGAACTATTTAGAGAATAGCCATGAGTTTTATCCTTGATGGTAAATTCCTATAAAAAAAAGTTGAGACCAAATGCTTTTGAGGTGTGTAGATGCCATTGAAGTTAGAAAAATAATGGAAGAAGTCCATGAAAGGATATGTGGAACACACCCTAGTGATGGCCTGGCAAATCATAAGACTAGCATATTATTGGTTAGTGAAAGGGTGACTACAAAAGTATACACACAAATGTCACAAGTGTCAAAAATATATGCAGATTGTGCCTCTATCATAGTTGCTAAGATGATAACTTAGTGGCCACTTTCGATATGGGTCATGGATATGATAAGCCCAAGTATGCCTAAGGCATCAAATAGGCACTGCTTTATCTTTATGGCAATATATTAGTTCACTGAAGGGGTGGAAGCTACTTCTTATGCAAATGTGACTCAGTCAAAGGCATGCAAATTTGTCAAAAGAGAAATAATGTGCTGATATAGAATTCCAAAAATAATCATTACTGATAAAGCTTTAAATTTTAAAAATAAAATAATGTGTGAAGTGCATGCACAGTTTAAAATCAAGCATCATAATTCGACAACATACTATCCAAAAATGAATGGGGCAGTAAAAGTAGCCAATTAGGATATAAAGAAGTTTATGTTTAAAATGAACAAGATGTATGAAGATTGGCATAGGAAGTTGCTATCTATTTTGCATGTCTATCGAATTTTAGTTTCGCACCTTTATAGGTGCTACCGCATTTTCCTTAGCCTATGGGATGGAATCGATGTTACCAATAGAGGTAGAGATTTTTTTTATTATAGGTATTGATGGAAGCCAACTTGGAAGACACTAAATAGGTAAGATTCTGATATGAATAGCTAAGCTTTATTAAAGAGAAAAAGTTGAGAGCTGTTTATCATGGGCAGATGTATCAAAAAAAGCTGATAAGGGCACATGATAAGAAAGTTTTCCTTAATAGTTTCATGAGGGTGGGCTTATGCTTAGAAAGATTCTTTTGATTCAAAAAGACGCTAAGGTAAATGGACTCCAAATTAGAGGGGGCCATATGTGGCAAAGAGAGTACTCTCTAGAGAAGCATTGATATTGATTGAGATAAATGGGAATAAATTATCTCGTTCAGTGAATTTAGATAGGGTGAATAAGTGTTATATTTGAAAAATTAGAGTAGAGACAAATGCCAAACATTATTGGATATATGCGAGGGGCAAAAGCCAAAGGTTATTAGATTTGTAAGATTTTGCACTAAATGCCAAATTGTTGGGTTCATATGGTTATGATGAATTCTTCACTCTATATCCAAAGAAAGATGTAGCAGAGTTTGAAAATGTTATCGGAAAAGATGCTACATCTACATTAGCTGATTTATCAGACGGTATCCTATAAAGTTAAATTAGATTCATTCGCTAAATATGAAGGATCCTAGTGCTAAAAAGCCTACCTGTTACATCTTTCTTTGTTAAGCATTCATCAAAACCTGTTTTTGTAAATTGTTAACATTTTTTAAATGATTGTTGAGAATTTTCAATTGTTGAAATAAATTCATAATGAACTCTTTTTCTTGGCTTATCTTTTATGTGATATTACTTATCGATTTGTTTAATGATGATTAATAAATTAATGAAGAATGAAATAGGATGCATTTGTATTTGGATAAGAATGACCAATATTCTATCGTGAAATTAGTGTTTGTTCATATCGTCAATGATCTAAGGTTTGAGATTACCTGAGTGAAAGTGTTGCATGATTTAAAGAAGAAATAAAGCATTAAAATGAAAAGAAATAAAATGGTAGATAGATGATGATGAATCTAGAGGATTTGCTCACTTGAAAGAAGTGGAAAAAATGAAAATGAAAGAGAAAGATGGTAATAGAAACCATGAAGAATTTAAAGAAAATGAATGAAAATAGAATTATCATGACACTAAAAGTAAAGTGATCACTATTGAAATTGAGATAAATCCTCTATTATGACCACATATTTACATGAAAGTAGGAATCACGCATGTGCATTCATGTTGCATTACAAAGAATTATTCAAAAGAAAGATATCCCTAGCAGTATGCATAGAGAGAAAGACATTCCTCAATGGATGATAGCTCAAGTAATATAATTTCTTTCCCTAGTGAGTATATCCAATATATGTATGACTTAGAGAGGAAAAAGAAAAGAGAAAACTCTAATCTAGTTGGTTAAGTAGAAAACTAGCGAGATTGGCACCTAGTAAGAAGGTTATGCCCTATAGAGAAGTACTTTTGCTTTTATCCATCTCACTTGGTTATGTAGAAGACCAGTGTAATTAAGTTCGAGTCAACTTCATTCGATTAAGCAGAAAGTTAAGCATTTGATTAGGCAAAAGACTAGTAAATTTAGTTATCCTTTTCTTTTGGCTATATGGAAGGTTGGTGAAGTAGGTTTTGAATCAGATCCATTTGATTAGGTAAAAGATCAAATGGAGATTTTCTTTTATCAACTTTACTCGGTTAGGTAGTAGACGGTAGAGTTCGTGGTCCTTTCATACACTTCATTTGACGAGGCAAAAGGTTGGTTAAGCTAGTTTTCTTTTTATCCTCTTCATTTAATTAGACAGAAGATCGATGGAATTGGTTTTTTGGTTAAGTCCTTTTCGTTCAATGATCTGTAAGTCCATCGAGACAGGCATTATGTGTAAGTCCACTCTATTTGGTTATGTGAAAAACCAATGGAGCTGGTAGCCCTAAGTCCTCATCGCTTGGTTAAATAGAAGACCAGTAAGTTAGGCAATATTACAAGTCATCTTTATTTAGTTAGGCAAAAAACCAATAAAGTAGGCAATGTGTCAGTCTGATTTATTTGGTTAAGGAGAAGACTATTAAAGTTGGCATTTCTAATTTTCTTGTTAAATTCCAATCTATTTATTTAAGTAGAAAACAAACATAATTGGCACCTTATCGATTAAGTGGAAGGTTAGTGACGATTACTACTTCCTATTTCATCTAAATTAGGTATAGTTAGTTAGAATACCACATGTGTGCACAAAAAAATCTTGTAGAGTGGCTTATTAGGACCCAGACAAAATATTGTTTAATTAATCTTTGCCTTATGTTCCTAGGAACAACTAAAAAGGGGAAGTTGAACACCCTATTTTGTTTAGGCCCTTCATTGACTTTTTCCTTGTTTCAAAGGCTAAATGAAATTTTCTAGTTTTAGATCTTTCTAGATGAGTTATAGATAATAAAAAGGTCTAATTGAGTTTTTGGTTGGTTCCAATGAGCTTAATTTAATATAATGAGACATTTAAGCTTGATTATCTAATTTAAAAGGTCAATTTGGATTTTAAAAAACTAGGACCCAAGTCTCAAAAATTTGAGGATGTTAAAAGTTGATTGGTAGGAGTCAGTTGTGGTGGTTAAAGGGTTTATGAAGGTCATTTGGATAAAAAAGAGACTTATCTTAGAAGTTCAAATCAATAATCAACATAGTGGCAAAAGTCAACTATAGTCAAAGTCAATTTATTAGTTTATAGTTAGTTTTTGAAATTGGAAGAGTTTTAAAAATTGGATTTCGAACATCATTACACCACAATGAAGTCGGACATGGACCTTAGGTCTGAAAGGTGTAATCAGGATCAGATCATGAAAAGACTATAAGAAAGTAACTAGTTGGTTAATCGAAAAAAATTTTGAAATAGAACTTTAATTTATACATCCTATTTTGGTTTTGCTGATTAAATAGAATCAAATCCAATCAAAAGTAAGATCATATTGATTCTTATAAAAGAAAGACAGGATTAACTATGGCTATTCAAATAGGCACAGTTCAACTAAATGGTATTCCTATACTAATCAGGGTTATGGATTTTCAGTTTATTGGGGGTAGGATGGGATTCATAGTAGGTGAAAAAATCACCTTTTTGATTTTCAACCCAATTACTCTTTTGATTTTGGAAAAAAATCGATTTGCTTTATAAAAATTAGATATCAATGAACTTATATGAAATGGTTTCATGGGATTGAACATAGTAAAACAAGAAATTGAAAGATTTCATTGAAATTATTGGCTTAATCCAAAAGGTCCAAGATAGAAAAATTTTTTTTTTGGAAAAGTCATTAGGACACATTTTTACTATGAAAAGGAACATTCAATTACATTTTTACATGTGCACATCATAGTCAATTGAATGATATAAAAATTTGTACAAGATTAGTGTAGGAACATGGCTTGATCGAATTCTAACATGTGCATATGTGCATATTTTGTTCATCTATCATTAATCGCACAATGATAATTTCTCCTAAAATTAGTTTAGATGGTTCATGATTATGCTAAGGTCACCCAAGGGTGATTAGAGCTTAAATCACCAACTTAGAGGCCTATAAATAAGGGCGATTAGCCATGTTTCAAAAACTTTTAATTACTTAGTAAATTTTAGATTTATGTAGAATTTCTTTTTATCTTAACCTTTCATCATCTTTAGAGGAAATCTAGCTTGGAGTAGCTATGATTTGTATCCTTTCTCTTTAATTTCAAGATAATTAGCAAGCTTTGATGATTGATTCATGCTTTATATGCTTGATTGATGATTTGGCCAAGGTGTTTACAATATCTATAGCATTCGGCCTTGATTAATCTTGATGATATCATGTTTGTATCTTGAATTAAGCTATGATTCACTTGATTTCATGTTATTCTAAGCATGATTACATGATTATTTGTTGAAATCTAGTTTAAATCATGATGAATAAGCTTGATTTAATGTTTGACTAAGGCAATCTCACTTGACCTAAGATTCAATTAAAATAATTTGATAGGATCTTTATGATTCAAGCTTAATTAAGCTAGGTTTTAATGTTTTCCTAGCTTAGTAAGGCATTTGAACAAGAGGAAAATGAAAAAGCTTAGTTCAGCTAGCTTGAATTACGATGTTCTTATGATTAATTGATTTACTTTTGCATAATTTTGCTAATTTTGATGTAGTGTGGGTTGATTTAAACTTAAACCTACTTGTTTAGAACTTGAATCATGCATAAAATAAAGAAATTATAGGTTCTTGAACTAGGTTAAGTGGTTGAATAAGCTTGAAAAGCTTTAGATAGGTTCAACTATGGTGGATTCTAGGTGAATTTGATTTGGCTTTACATAATTAATGCTTAATTGGTGAAAACCAGATGAATTAAGTTGAGTTTAAATTGGGTAAGCTGAAATTGATGTTTACATTGATGAGCTTAAATCATCGAAAGCATGTTTTTTATTATTAAGCATGTTAATTGAATTAAATCTAAGTTTATTTTCTTATGATAGTGTAAATTGATGACAATTTAATGATAATTGATGTTTTGATTAGCGTAGGTGAGTTCAGCCATGTTGAATTTGTGTTTAGAATATGTTTTATAGATGATTAGTTTGTACAACCATAGGTTAGTATTCTACGTGTTTGATAAAATGCATGATAGTAAGTTTAGGTTATGTAAAAGCCTTATTTCTCCAAAAGATCTACCAAGGGCTAATCTTGATTCACTTAATCAATAGGTGCATCAAGGTTTGGTGTTGTTTAATAAGATCTTTGATAATTAACTTAGGGGTATTAAACAAATAGCAGGAATTACATCTGATGTGGAGTGAAAGTTTTAAACAAGGTTTGTTAACTCTTCAACTTGGTGATCATTAATATAAGACATTAGAAGTTGCTTAGTGAGCAATATTGTTCTGTTTGGTATCACTTTGGTTGCTAGTTTCAGCACTTAAGTGTGTCGCATTGTTATGCCATTCGCTTGCTTAGAATAAATAATCATGAATAGAAGCGATAAAAGTGAAGTCATTTGCAAGACTCTGAAGCACATTGTCAATGTTGAAAAACATATTTATAGGTCTTGGCACTGAAGAGTCTTTGTTTTTTTCTCATCTATGGCATTTGTAGATTGTTTCTATCCCCATTGCTGGATGTTCAGACATACGAGAACATGGTTTAAGAATGCGATCAAAGGCTTCGTGATCATAAGTCTCGTCAAAACTACTGTTGCAATCTAGCATTGTAGTCTCATAAAAGAGATATTTTTTGATAAGTTATAGGCCTTATAAATTTTTGTTTTATGTTTTCCATAATCCTAATTGATTGGGCTATGTAATGGCCTATTGAATCATTATATTTTGTGATTGGATAAATGCAGTAAAATCCTGGAACAAAAGTTATTCGCAAAGCTCCATTTCAACACTTGATTAGTATGACAAGTTATTTTTTTGTGAGGACAATCATCTTTGTGTATTTTCTCATATTTTTACATAAAAGTAGAATGAATAAGCTTGCCAATCATGTATGGCTTGTCTGGATGGTATTCTAGCAAATCAGGAAGAAAATCCAAAAGTCAAGCTGGTTAGACATGTTGTGTGATGTGGTAGTGTCTAATTAAAAAAAATTACATGAGAGCCAAAGTGATTTTTTGGAATTTTAGAATATTTTTAGTTGAATTATAGTAAGTTAGCATTCATTAGAATTTAATTTGGTGATTTTAGGAATAATCTGAACTAAATTCAGAGAGCTTGAAAGGTCCAATTTGTCCCTATTTTGATTCTTTTGATTTGGTGTTTATTATTCTAAGGTGTTTGAATGTCTTAGAATTAATTCTCAAGGTCAAGGTTAGTGTGTCAACAGGTCTAGATGTGTCCTATGAAGATCCCTAGTGGCTCACATTGAAGCTTCCAAGTTGGATTAAATAAAGTCAATTTTTTATGTTGATTACAAAATTATGACTTTCTTCAATTTAGTCTAAGTGCATTATTTTTGTGATTTCTTTAAATGGAGTCAAAAATAATAAAAAATTGAAAACGGAGCCAATAAGGGAGTATTCTTGCAGTCAAGTAATTTTTATAGATTTTTCCTTTTTAAATGATTTTTTCTCCAAATCCATTATAAATTTGAGCTAGTCCCATTAAAGTTTCCAGCATACATTTTTTTGTGATATTTTGTTTGATTTTGATGAAATAAAGGGGGATTATGATTGAACATATATGATTGAAACCAAAAAAAATAAATAAATTCATACATGTGTGATTAGTTGGTACAAGTATTGGGCATCATGAAAAGGATCGAGTCCTTAATCGTGGAGTAACCATCTCCCAAGCCTAACTTATAATATCTTAATGTAGACATCATCCATATAGGCATAGTATGTCTCAATTTAGACATTATCTAGACAAGACAATCTTATCCACTATGTCTTAAAATGACAACAAAATTTTAGATTTAACAAAATCTAATTTTTTGTTTTAAATTAATTCTTAATTAAACTTTTTAATTAGGTCTTCCATTTAATCATTTTTTATTTAATTAAGTTATATTTAATTAAATCTCGATTTTAATCTGACAATATCATGCTATTGTCTTAGATTCCTAACATGTTAGAAATGAACACAATTAATCTAATTAATTACGTTTATATATCAAGAGCAAGATCTAGCAACCTATCATGACCACCTAAATATTAAAAAGTCGATGTGACCTCATTGAAACCTTTCAGTAACCAGCCTAATAATGTAATATGATCTTTTCACTATATATATCCCAAAATAAGCATAAGCATGGTACAGTGTCAAGAAGCTATAATTTTTTTTTATTTTTGTCTAAGCCTATTTCTTAGCTTTCTGCTTACGCCTTTTTTCCTTATCTAGGTCAAGAATTGCTAACTCCTCTTATGCAGCAATGATTCTTACATTTGCCCCTTGTGAAAATATGTCAATGTTAATATGGATGGCCAGTACCAAAGTATTTACAAGCATGTTTTGTTGAACATTTTGGGCATTTTCGGCTATTTATCTTGAATATTGTCGATTGTCCTTTAGTTTTTACCCCTAGACGTCCTAGCAGTAGTATCAATAGTAATTTCTAAGTGCTGGCAGACAAGCCTCTCTGCCAAGAGTAATTCCATTAACCTTGTGATTTATGCTTGCATTTCTTCCTATCATTTCACCATGGCCTTTTAGGCTTCATAATGACTTTGTTTAAGTCTTGATGATCTTCTACCATTTTTTGCTCTGTATTGAATATAATGCCAATGTGTTGGTGGTCGTTCTAGTGGTCTATTCGGATTCATAATATCAAAACCTTTAAAACCATGAATGTATAAATATTTATGTATGTGTATATGTATGCATGGTATGAACAAATGAATATATAAATTATATGGATGCCCTTGTAGGAAAGCTTGTTTTAAAAAAAGATTTCAAACTCATAAATTTTCATTAACTTTCTAGAGAACTACACACTATTAATCATAAATGGGTTACATTTAAGGAATGTTCTAACTTGCCGTATTGTTTCTGAGCATCCTTTAAAAACTCAAGCACAATATGCCTATACTCTTCTATGGGTTGATCTTTCTCTTTAGTACCTTAGTCCTCTCCAACTTTCTCGCTCGGATCACAACCAAGTAGATTTGCTCCATGAGGTGATCAATGTACATTTATCATCTTATACACCTGGTTTTCCATCTCTTGAGCTTGTCTTTAGCCAACTATAATTTTTAGCCTAATATGTCTTAATTCCCTAGTAAGCTTACACCAAGGCGTGAATATCTTCCCTTTGCCATTGTAGTTCTTGCCTTATTTTCTCATGGTTACTCTAAAGGCCTTTTTTTCTTAAAGCAATTAGGATACTTTTCCTTCTTCTGCCTCTAGAGTAGCTCTAAATCATTCATTTTTTCTATGGATCTCTTTAATCGAATACAAGTATCAATGTGCCCCTTCATTCTCGTTCAAAAATGGCTTTTATCACTTTTCCTTCAAAGTCCTAGCTTTTCATATCCTCAAATCTTTATAGAGTTTGTGCATTTCTTCCTTCATTCTCCTGCAAGTCCTACTTGAGCTTCCAAATATCAGCAAGCTCCATCTTTTTATTCTACTCAACTCAGTCTTGCTTTATCAAATTATATTTTTCCTCCATTCTCTTAACGTCTTTTCCTTAGCTTCCATCTTTATTCTTAAATAGGTAACTTCTTATTGAAGTGATCGACTCTCATCTCCCAACCTTGTTTGCTCGCTTACAACTTTTTCTTTAATTGGATTAACTTTAAAAGGCATAGAGGGCTTAGGTTGAATAAATGCTCAGGGAATAACGTTATCAGTACAGGAATAATCGTGTTGTAACTCCATTTGTCTAAATGTCATGTCCTATTGTGGTTTGATCAACCTAAACGCTCAACCTAGATTCAAATCTTTCCTTTCACTTTTAAGTAGTCACTCAAACTAATTTTATATATCCTTCCCCTTGATACTCAAGATTTGTAGTAGTTATTTTTAAAGTAATCGGGATAAATTGTCGTGATCCATATTGCCTCTAAACCAGCAATGTTGTGTACCTTATAGCACCTTAGATATTGAACAAAGGCATATATGCTAAATCTTCACACCAATAAATTAAAGACTTTAAGGAAAACCATGGTGCTTTCCATGTTACCCGTAGTAGCCACATTTCTAAGTGTTTTGACCCACTGATTCTTGGTTCCCAACTTAGGCCATTTCTTTTTAATAAACTCTTAAAGAGGGATACAATGTGAAAAGTATGGTTTAACTTTTTCGACCCTTTCGCCTCAAAAGTGACTTCAGGCCCAAATGTTTAATAGAAAAGCACTCTTGAAAAATCTTCTATGGCATTTTCTCTTACATGCATTTAGTGCTCAGATAGTTTTGGCTAAAATGGCTAGAGTTATGTGTATATTTCTCTTCAGCAGGTCAAATAGGTCTACCACCATTGCTTCCATATGTCCCAACCTTAGGGAAGAAAACCAACCCATATATGGCTAAGGCAAATGCATCAAGAGTTGTCTCACTATCTGAGTGTATTCAAATGTACTCTTGTAGAAACTACCAAGAAATAACATTAGCATTCCCTTTCTATTCTACATAATTGTAACCCAACTCAAAATTTACATCAAGAATTTCAGCCAATTGTTTATGGAAGTTAGTCAATTAGTGCTCTTTATAGTAGATAGGTCTTACTTCCAAAGGCCTGAGACTAAGCAAAGCTTAGAACTCTTTAATTATTAGAGTCATATCATGCTGATTGAATGAGAAACATCGATATGTTAAATCCTCTTGCCACGTACCTCTTTATCTTTGGATGATTCAAATTTAGTGCACATGACTTAAAAGACATATATGGTAGTGTGGTTGAGCCTTTAGGTTATCCCTTATCAAGATTTAAATTAGATGTAGTGATATGAAAGGAGAGATACCATCGAGCGAATCGCTTATCTAATTAGTCGAAAGGCTATCATAAAGTGGCAATAAATTTAGGGTTTTCGTCGATCATTTCAAGCTAGTCATGATCAAATGCCTATTGAAAACAATATTCCAAGTTATGAAACTCAAAAAATCAATTTTAAGGTCTATTAGGTCTAAAGATTCATTAGTTAGGTTCAAGAGTTGGTTACACATGGGGAGGGATTAGCACCCTAGGATGCCCGAAATCGATATTTGATAATTATAACTCACTTCGATTTTGATTTCATCGATTTAACTTTACATTATTTCAATATAATCCCTTTTAATGCATGAATTTTTTGTGAAAACTATAAATTTAGGTTTTGAAAGAAAAGTTTTATCACCTATACGCCCTAAATATATAGAGAACGTAGGGATTTTTTATAAAAATAATTTATGGATTAAATTTTAAAATTTTGAATATTTCATACTAGGTACTAGAGAAATACTGACGCAAAACATTGCCTTGTAAATTTTGAAAACAATTTTAAAATTTAAATGCACAATGGTCACTACAAAATGGAAACATGTTAGCAATACAAAAAAGAACATAATCATATCACATAAGAACAATCACACATAAAACATTAAGAATAGGAAGGATGATCAAAATGTATCTCATAACTGTCTTCGATTATTGAAAAACACCAGGATGACAACTTTGAGACATGTTTGGATTCAGTTATAACTTAAGGGATAGAAAAAAGAGGTTTAATTAAAATGACCTAAGATATTCAAGAGAAAGAATTTGGATTTTTGATGAAAAACAAAGTTAGAGTAACCCCTCGGAAGGTGAGGTAAAAATATCCCTGAAGGTAAAAAATTTTATTTCTTTTTAAGAAGTTTGATTAGGAATCCTGAAAAGATCAAAACAAAAAAAGTCAAGTTTTGAATGAAAAGCAGGGTTGAGTATCCCCTTGGAAAGTACAACTAAAGTATCTTAAAAATGAAAATTGTAATGTTTATGGAGAAAAGGAATATTTTGGATAAAAAAATATTTTAAAAATAGAACTCGTGAGTTTGAATGAAATTATTTTTTTGTTTTAGCCTTGATCTAAACCTAGATGACTTATGTTATATTACTAGACTCCACCAAGGTCAATCAGGGGGCACTTCAAGATGTTCAAATGTATCGATAAAGGCGTTTCAAGAAATTAGGTTGATTTTAATTGCAAAAATAGGGGATAGCATCACATTGTCTCCTTTCCAGAATTTATTTTGGGTAAATTTAGAGGTGTTAAAACTAGGTAAGGTACCATTGGAAAGATGACTCTATAAGGTTTAATGTAAAAATATTCCAAAAACCTAGAAAATCGTTTTCTAGGTGGAATTAATTTTTGAATTTGGGTTTATTTTTACACTGGTAACATGTATAAGGGAAAAGGCATAATAGACTTCAAAAGATATCCCAGAGTCATTTGGTATTGTTAAGTCATAAATAATACCTTTCTAAAAAGGAAATCTCATAGAATTTCTAGGAAAAATATTTTAAAAAGCCTAAAAGCTTAATTTAGTGGGCTAAAATGACCCAAATAGAATACAATGTGTTGGTTCTAGGGTTTGAGACAGTGAGGGTTTGAAAAATCATAACTCCCTTATCTAGAATGGTTTGGATGTAAATGAGACATCATTAAAAAGATAATTCGATGTTATTTCAAGAAAAAATAGCAAAAAATTCCAACAAAATGCATTCGATCTCAAAAAAAAAAGTTATAGTAGGCATAGTGCTGTAAGAGTAAAAACAGGGGAGTTTTTTAATATTTTGGGTTTCTGAAGACTAGACTTACGTCAAAGACGTCTGATCATCCATGATAGAATGGAATGGGTGACATGGGCATTACAAATTCATCCCACAAACCTGAGTAGTTTAAGATGATGAAATAACTCGTTGACCATGCCACTAATAAGATTATTAAACTCAAGATCAAGCATTAATATTTTAACAAATAAAAAGGGTATTTTTTTCTAAGAAAACAATGTTTTATTCGACCATGAATCTAGACCTATAAAGTTTGATTTGTCCCTAAGATTTGAAGATCAATTTAGTGAAAACAAGCATAGATCTAACTTGGGTATTCTTGAAAATCTTTTTTTTTTTTGCAAAAAACATGCATACATTTTGACAGAAGTGTTATGAATTGAATGTAACATGCATAACAGTGAATATGGATAACCTATTCAAACAAACAAGATGGTACTTTGACAATGGAACAGGTGGCAAAAATGTAAGATGATGACAAGTAAGATGCATGAGAATGTTAGCCTTATAAATGACATCTAAAATCAAGCCATTTGTGATTTTATGAAGATGTTTAACAAAAAGAAAACATGCTAGAATTTTCAAGAACATATTTTTGTTTCATGAAACCCATCAAGATGCAAGAAAATGCATGAATGTGCTAAAGACATGTTAGGATAAGCATTCAAATATGAGATGAATATGCAAAGGTGGATGAAATATGATAAGAAATGCATGGACAAAGACTGTTGTGATGGTGAAAATAAAGCATGGCATGTTTAACTATCCAAGCAACATAAGTTATCAAGAGGACCATCAAAATCCTATGACTACAATAACCAAGGTCACAATAATGCATGAAAATCTTATAAGGGTCATGGTAACATAAAAAGCCAACTAGAAATGCTAAAAAATAAGAAAATAAGCAAAGCAAAGGTGAGAAAATATAGGAAAAGCCTCAAGCTTCAGCCCTTTTCTTTTAGCAGCAACTTTGGTCTCATCTTCTTCCCACTTTTGATAATGAACAGTAATAATATGATGAAAAGAAGAAGCTTTTACTTAAGGTGTGGATGAATGAAAGTTTTAAAAGGAAATATGAATGGAATAGAGGGTTTTGGAAGGATTTTTAGTGGTGGTCTTAAGGAGCTAGAGGAATGGAGAAGGGCTTTTAGTTTTTGGTGGCTGGAGAACATTGAAAGAATGTATGAAAGAAAATTCTTTTCTCTGCTGAGAATATACGTGTGGTAGGGTTTTATCTTTTCTCTATTTGTCCCTGTCTCAGCTTAGCTACAGTTCGCATACATAACCATGTGAAAATGAAGATAAAAATGCAAAAAGCAAGGGTATTATAAGGTTTTGGTGCACATACCTAATGCGTAAACAAGGTACTACTTAGCTACCATGCAAACTTATTGGTTTGCTTAGTAAAAATAGTAGATCAAGGCCACTTTATGCCACTGAGTATTGAGAAAAATAAGCCTTACCCTTTAGTAACTTGAATAATGTCATAAAATGTCCCTTATCATTGGTTATTTCGACCTTGAAATTTATTTTAAAACCAATCACAAGTCCATAGCTGAGGCTTGGTATGAATTTTGATGATCTTTGGTGCAAGAAACATGCTTAAGTCAGATTCTTAGATCAATGGTGCAAGGGCTAAAAAATGACTTAAACTAGGCAAAAATGCCTTGGTGTATTGATACATAAAGCAATTTTTGCGCATAAGCATTGACATAATGAAGTATGTATCAATACCAAGAGCAAAATATGTTTTCAGTCTCAAGACTTAGAGGTATGTATCGATACTGCATGGACTTGTATCAACATTTTTGCTTGAATACCGAAACATTTGACAAAAAATCATAATTTTAGCTATTGCCAAGGCCTGTATCGATACAAACATATTTAGTATCAATACCAAACCTTAGATTTTAATCCAAATCTTTTTGTATTGATACTACATCTAAAAATTTAAATTTTTAATGGTGTAAGAGCTCGATATCAATACCTACACACCAATATGACTTGCACATACCTTTGGCTTTCTAGATTACTGTACTTTGGTCAAAAATGATGGGAAATGCTCATTCGTATAACTCTGAGGATGCCTGACGATGGCCTTTGATGTTTTAGATGATGACCTCTAAAATGATGGCTAAAAATTAGTGAAACGCTATCTGTCCATATTTTTTAGTAAACTGGGTTTGTGTCACCTTCCTTCGTCGATCTATATTTTGACTAGTTCTTTGAAATTATTCTGACGAAGATCCAAATGTGTGATCTTTAGCAATTCTGACACAAAATCTACTAGCATACAATCCCCATGATCATCTTTCTAATTCAACTCAGACTCAATATAAACCTCCTTGAATGTCTTGGAAATAACCACTTTGTGTATCCGTTCAGCCATAAAGTCTGATAAAAAATTTAGCTAAGTTAAAATTTTGTTCTAAAGCAAGCATCCTTGTATGCATTGAAATACCTCGAGAAAATATAAAAAAGGAAAAAATAAGTTGGTATCTATTAGAAATATAAAATCCAAATAATAACAAAATTTTGAAATGAAAAACAATATAATTATAAATTATTTAAATAAATAAAAATATTTAAATAAAAAGAAAAAAAAGGTAACTTTATCCCTTTGTATGTTCATGACTTCTAGGTGACCTCTATAATTGGGCATAACTTTGATTGGGGGGTTTACATGGTCCACTTTATATGGCTCAGGTTAGACATCTAAATTGGTTCTCAAATTGCTCCTGAACCTAGAAAGGACTATCAAGGTACCCTCATCTTGGGTTTATATTGGAAAGGGTTTAATTCAAGTGGAAGTATCTTTCATGCCTATGAGGAGGCTAACACCTAGGGCAGGCTTAGAAAGTTACACCTGGTAGGTTTTCATTAGCCCAGATAGAGGTTAGCAGCTCAAAAGGTACTTCACCTATTTCCAAGATATTGGGTTACTTATTCCCACCCCATAGATCTAGAGGAGAAACTAATGTACACGTGTTCAGTGAGTGCAAGAGGATAAACAAACCTTTTTTTTGACATAATATTAAAATGAAACCCCTATGCTAAATCCCCTAAAAACACATAAAAATAAGTAAGAAGAGTTAGCTAAATATGAACAATATAAATTGGAATTTCCATACAAATAAAAAATTGTTTTAGAAATTTGGAAATTATAATTAAATACCAATTAAAATCGAGTCAATCAAAATTTAGTTAACATGTGATTAATTTTACTCCTAACTTTCTAACCTATCCCCAATTGAGTTGCGAAGCTATCGCAATGTGGCAGGGACATAAAGTGAATCCCTCATTCCTATACATATATATATACATATAACATTACATATATCACTATCTTTCATTTCTTGGGGACTGAGTCATTAAGATGATTCATTTACTCGACTTAACCTTAAATAGTAGTTTTGAAATGACCATTTTGTCTTGGAGTCACCACCAATCGTTTTGGCTAAGTGAGATTGGTCACCTACTAGAGTTCATATTTCGAGAGTTGTAAAACCTTTCAAAACAAACTCTGAGGTCTAGGCTTATACCAAAGATTGCATCAAATGTTTAGGAGTCGGTTACAATTACAAGGATCGATCTCTCTCACGATGCCCAAAAATCAATACCTTATTCATTAAGTGTTAACTTAAAATTCAATTTTTATGAGGTTTCTATATCCGAATTTAATTGTAATTTTAGTTAACGTGTGATTAATTTTAGGCCTAACTTTCTAACCTATCCCCAATTGAGTTGCGAAGCTATCGCAATGTGCCAGGGACATGAAGTGAATCCTTCATTCCTATATATATATATATACATATAACATTACATATATCATTATTTTTCATTTCTTGGGGACTGAGTCATTAAAATGATTTGTTTACTCGACTTAACCTTAAATAGTAGTTTTGAAATGACCATTTTGTCTTGGAGTCACCACCAATCGTTTTGGCTAAGTGAGATTGGTCACCTACTAGAGTTCATATTTCGAGAGTTGTAAAACCTTTCAAAACAAACTCTGAGGTCTAGGCTTATACCAAAGATTGCATCAAATGTTTAGGAGTCGGTTACAATTACAAGGATCGATCTCTCTCACGATGCCCAAAAATCAATACCTTATTCATTAAGTGTTAACTTAAAATTCAATTTTTATGAGGTTTCTATATCCGAATTTAATTGTAATTTCCATATCTCAAAATTTTATTCAATCCAAATTTATTTTCTGTTTGAGAAAATGAGGTTTTTAATTTTTTAAATCAAAATATCTTTCATGCCCCACCAAAGAACCGGAGGAATACAAAAGGCCATAATATCTTCCATATCCCATAGGATGACCAGAGGAATATGAAAGGTTTTTTTTATGAAATTCAAAAAATCCTGATTATACTTATTAAAAATGGATATCTTATAATTAAAACAATCTGAGAAACCCTTTCATATGATAAAAGACATTCCATGTACCATTTCAACATCAGAGACATTGCCTTAATTTTTAAAAATTTTAATTTTATCAAAAATAATAAAAAGCTTATCCTAAGACTTGATTTTGACAAAAAGTATAAAAATAGACTCTAAGGACAAGGAGTTGGTCAAAGAAACCAAAATATCTCCTAAAGTGCACCTTCGACATGAAAATATCCTGATGACACTAAAGGCTTTGGTTCTATAGCGGATTATTAAAATTTCCTCAAGGTATACCTTCAACATGAAAGTATCTTAGTAACCTTAAAGTACTCAATAACATTATGAAAGGATAAACCTATCCCTATGGGCACCGTTGACATGAAAGTATCTCGATAATCACTTAGCACTTGGTTCTAAGATAAATTGCTTAAATACCCTTGAGGTTTACTTTCGACGTGAAAGTATCCCATAACCCTGAGGAATAAAAAATGATATAAGATGACAATTTTACCCTAAATGGGTAACTTAGATGGCATATATAACCTAAAATGCAAGAAAAAGCTAATACCTACTATATTTCTTAAAATTGCATTTCAACTCCAAAATATCTAAAAATGCTAAAAATGTTCCTAAAATGACCAAAGTACCTTAAGTGGGTAATTTAATGTTAAAAATGATTATTTTAACCAAAAAAATGCAAGGCTTTACCTAATGGACTCCAAACTTTTCTAACTTTTCAATTTAATACCTCTATGATTTAAAATTACTAATAAACACCAAACACATCAAAAATACACATGAAAAACATACTAAAGATCACAATAACCATTCGGCCATGTACTTTTGGCCTTGGGATAATCTATTTCAAGTTTTTAATAAACCCCTATTCTTCATAAAATTACAAAAAGGTTCCTGAAAAATAAAAAATACATGATATGCACTTAAACATGTTAAAAATACCTGAAAACAGTCCTCAAAGTCTCACAAGGTATTCGACAAAGCTGGGATCTCCTTGGAAAATATTTTGCAATTTTTGCAATTTAGTTTTTATATTTTCCATAACTATAAAATGACTTTAAAAATATCAGAAACTTTTGCCAAGTAATCCCCACAAGGTTTGAGCAACCTGGAAATAATTATGGAAGGCCTTACAAAATCTTGGAAAAATTATTTTTTAGACCCCGCAACTTTTAAACATTACAAAATAGTCCATAATGTCATAAAACAAGAAATAAAATTTATCAAAAGTCCATTATCATGTTCAAGCAATAGTAGCAACAATCAAGAAAAATATTTTTTTCTTAATATGGCTTCATGAATAACAAAATAAATATATGTCTTAATTTCTACGAAGCTCATATTATTAACAACATGCATGAAATCATGAAATATAGACATATAAACATATTTTATGAACATCACCAACAATGTACATGAAAATGCCAAGGAAAATAGCACAAATTATGTATATGCTAAGATAACATCATCACCACAACAAAACATATATTTTCTTAATGAAAATCAAAATGTTATTAAGAAAAATTAAAATCTAACAACTAAATCAAGAAAATTGCTTATAGCCTTCATACTTGGCTTTTCAACATGGATTAAAATCCACGAGCACAAATAGTCACTACGCTCACCAAAAGGATGAAATATGATGGAAATGAACAAAATCAAAGTTTTTCTAAGTAAACTACCTTTAAAGTTTGGTAATTTATGGAATATGCTTGAAAATGCTTAAAGCAATAGCTAATTTTGCTATAAAAACCATTAGGCTCAGATTAAGACCTCCACCCTTTATTTGTAAGGGGAAGATTCAGCCAAAGGAGATTTTTCTCTCTTAGACAATTTTTTTTTCTATTTTTTGATTTTATCTTTTTTAGATTTTTTTGTTTTTGATAAGGCTTAGTTAATAATTTTTGTCTTTTTGTATTAATCACTATATATGAATCATAAACCTAATTTTAGCCTTCATGACTAATTAAGATAATATTAGCCTAATAGTTAGGATGTAAAAAAATTAGTTAAGAAAAAATTCAATTCTAACTAAATTAATTCTCATGTAGCTAAATTATCAAATTCTAAAGTTAAAATAAAATAAATATAAACAAATTTTCAACAATGAAGAACTAAATAAAATCATAATTTCAAATTTCATGAAAAAGAATAAATTGGAAGTATAAAATTGTAACAAATTAACAGTTGTATATTCAAGAAATAAAATTTTATATAATAAATTCAATTAAGAATTTAATCAAATAGAGGTCCAATTAAATATCTATATAAAAATTTTTTATTCAAAAGATAAAAATTTTGGAGGGAAAAAAATTAGTGGGCTTTGCTGTAAATTTCCAAATGAGCTTGTTAGAAGATAAAAAATGAGCTCATTAGGCTTGTAGAGAAATATAATGGGCCGGCTGAGCTTGTTCGGTTTCTTAGGCCCATTTGTAAAATTTGAAAGTTTTAGGCCCATTAGAAAATTTTGGCCCAAAATAAAATTAATCAATTTCCCCTATAAAATTTGAAGTGTTGAACTCTAAAAAGAATTTTTTGAAAAATTTTATACGTAAGAAAAAGCCCATTAAAAATTTCAAACTTAAAAAATTTTACAAGAAAAATTTTTATGGAAGAAAATTGTATTTAATAAAAATGAATCAAAATTTTAAGAAGCTAAATCCATGTTATTTTATTTAAATATGTGAAAAGATTTAAAATTCTAAAAAATTTTATAGATAAAAATGTCCATATTTTGGAGATGAAAAAATTCTAAAAATACATTTAAATTTATAAAAATGAACAAATTCAACATAGTACTCAAAATATTAATCAATAAAAATAATAAAGATGAAAACCTTAAATTCAAAACAAATTTTAATAAATGAATTTCACAAGCATGAGACGCAAGGTACAATAAAAAATTTAGAATTAATAAATAAATTTGACAACTTGACACCTCATGGTATAAAATTACAATATAATTTTTTTGAAATATTTTGATTTTTCAAAGTAAGTATTGGCATAAATACTATACGAGTATTAATAAAAATATAGATAATCAATTTACAAAATTTCATGAAAAAATCAAAAAATATTTATAAAACTGAAAATTTTGACCATAATATCACATCTAAAATTAAATTTTAAAATTCAACCAAAAAGTATTTAAAAACTATTTTATGTTTTTAATATTCATCTTTTTTATTCGAATTTTTCTTCGATGACCCTTAAAGTGGTAATTTTTCCATTAGGTGCATAAACAACTATTAAAGCATGATTAAATAAGTCTAAAAAATGCCCAATCCACTTAGAGGAGATCTACCCTTACTAGGACGGCCACTAGATTTTTAGTGTTAGATATTTTAGACTATCAGAGAAAGGGCCCGGACGAAATTAGGTGTTCCAAGTTCTAATGGCCGTCAACTTTTAATCCATTGCGCATTCTTAGAATTACCTCATTAGAACCTAATTTTCTTCTATTCTTTAATAGGCTTACAGTATAATGTCTACTT
This sequence comes from Adansonia rubrostipa, assembly GCA_038381775.1. Taxonomy (NCBI): domain Eukaryota; kingdom Viridiplantae; phylum Streptophyta; class Magnoliopsida; order Malvales; family Malvaceae; genus Adansonia; species Adansonia rubrostipa. The sequence continues at coordinate 82,263 of JBBYHM010013562.1, forward strand.
TAAGCCCATTCCATATTAGTATACAACATTATGTGTTAACTCCATACTTGGTATTGCCTTAGCCAAGAACTTAAAGTTAAAACAAACTAGGTAGATGTGAGATATGTCCTCTTAAATCACTTAGGGTGATGAATCCTCTTTGGACCACCCATTCATCTACCATATGATTCATGTCATACCTAAAACCACCCTACCATAAGCATCCATCCATTATGGACCTATTCATGATGGGATTAAGGTATAACACTCCTCATAGGAGATGACTTTATGTCATAAGTCTAAGGATCACTTACACTACTGACACATGAGAGTCAACACTTGAGTGAAATATCAAATGAAACTTTCTTTGCGGGTCATGTTCAGTGAACAACTATAATAACAGCATACATTTATCTTTATACTTCAACTTATAAGATAAGTTACATGCACCATATGCATGGAGGCTTAACATATACTAGTCTTTATAAATTGTTAATGCCCTGCCTTGAAAATATGATGACAGGAATGATTTTAGAAACATCTTGTCGATGCATAGGGATCCCATAATTGTAACTCTTTACAATTCTTTTGCATGACCAATGTGCTTTATAGGCTTTATCCATATATAATGTTTAAAACAATTATTCAGTAAAGTCTTATGCATAAAGAAATACCTTTTTAACATTAATAAAATATAATGTTGTGCACATGAAATCACTAAATGCTAATACCATTTAAGCCACAATGATTGGCTTACAAGGCTTACACTAACAATTGGAATCATCTCCTGATGGATTTCCAACGCTAGACAAAAGGCTTACTGAGCCTAAACTAAAAGGTATGTATGGATAGTTCCTTCCTTTGCACAACTAAAAATGCTTTTTGGGATAGTGTTTGCACCAAAAAAAGAGGAAAAAAATAATACTATAAGAGGTCCACAATGGTGGCAATAGTGATTAGCAATCCCTTGGGGAGCAGCTATTCACTCTTGGTTGAGAGAATTATTTTTTTCTCAACTTCCTAATTACTAACCAAAATGTCTAGATTCATTAATCTTACCTTTTACTTACCCAATCAATTTTATCTCACAAAAAAAGTGTTTTGATTTATCTTAAAGACCTTACTTAGTGAAACTCTTTCACATTAAATGATTTAGATTGATCATAAGACTTCCCATGGTAGCTAAACCATACATATCTAAGTGGGCATGTAGAGTTTTAGCTAAGGCAAGATGAATGGGTTTAAAACTTAAGCTAGGTGCACCATATATAAGTCGACTAAACTAGGTTTCCAAGGAAGTTTAATTCAATAATTAAACTTTTATTTATCTTAAAAAAACCATATTTAACTTATCTTATCTAATATAGTTATCACATAATTATAAAATACAAGATAAATAATAGAAAACCAATTAGATTAAGTAATTTAACCAAGAGAAGAGTTTGATTCATAATCAAACTTTCAGTCTAGGTGAAACTATATCTTCACAAGGACAAGAATTAACACATGGATATGGTATGTCCTATTTTGGCCATTATTTGGAAAAGAAAATTTATCCACCATGTCCTAAAAATAACAAAAATAAACATAGATTTCATAAATCTAATTTATGTCTTAACCAAATATTAGTTGAAACATTCAATTAGTCCTCTAATTAATTTACCTTTTATTTAATCAAGTTGTACTTAATTAAATCCCAGATTTAATCCAACAAATCCATCTTACTATGTGTGACCTATTAGGTTCCCAACATGTTGGCAATGAATATGTTTAATCTTATTAATCAAGTTTATAAATCAAGAGTGGGATCTAACAACCTATCATCACTGCCCAAACATTGAAGAGCCAAGGTGATCTCATTAAAACCTTTTAGTAACCAGCTTATCAATGTAATATGGTTCTTTCACTAAATATCCATGAATAAGCATAAGCATGGTTTAGTGTCTACTTCAATCCATGCTAGTTCTTTTAACTCATGGTTAATAATCATAAATCTATGAGGAATTAGTCTCTAACTATAACACTACCTATATAAGATAAACTGATGTGATCCAACCAATGTAAGACAACATGGATGATGTTCCAAAAGACTTCTAAGTGCTGAGTGGACCTCTTACACGAGCTCAGGCTAAACAACTATAAAAAGATGTTCAAGGACAAATTAAAAAGCTATTCATACAAAAAGCTAAAGATGGAGATGGTGTGGAGATAGAATTCAGGGAGGATGTAGGCTTCAATCAACCATGCTTAGTTAACCTGCTTCAGGCTTATAAGCAAGTTATTTAGTGATTAGGCCAAATGCTAATATTTAAGTTTATCTTTTGTTTACTTATGGGCTAGACCCTTTTAATGAGTGGCACATGCTTGTCACATATTATTTTAATTATTTTAAATTTTTATATCAAGGGCCATGCTTTGGGACACTAGTTATTGGGCTTAAGGACATTTTAATTTGCCATATAAAGGCTTATGCGAGTTTTATTAGTTAGGACACCATAAGGTTTATCTTTTGGCTATAAATAGTTTGTTGCAATTGTAAAACTAGTTTATTCAATTTTTAGTTAGATAATTAATATAAGTAATCTTCTTGGTGAGGCAAATTTCTTTGAGTTCTTCTTTGGACTCCATCAAAACTTATCAAGGTTAGTTTAATCTTGTGGCATTCAACTTTTGATATTCTTGGTTTACAATTGATGCTAAAGCATTAGGTTAAGTTTTCAATTTCCTGGGTATTCTTGGTTTGTGTTCTGTATTTAAATTACCAGCTCAAGAATCCTATTTTAGTTTTTTATTATTTTCTAGGTTTCTAGTCTTTGATCTAAAGTGTTATTCGGGGGTTTTAAAACATCGTTATAAGGGTTTTCGCATCATTTAAAATCAAAGCTTTGGTTTAGATCAAGTGATATATCTTTTACTTCTTTTATCAAGTTGTTCTTATCTTCATTAGCCTCTTAATTGTTGCTGATCATTGGTTTAATATTTTAAAAAGAAAAGAAAAAACGAAAAAAGGTGACAAAAAAGGGTTGGATGCACCAGCAAAGAGGCAATTTGTGTTCTAAAAATTTGAGAGAGTTTAATCTGATTTTACCCCTTTACGTTGACTAGATTTTGTTCTTTCCTTTTCTACTATCTTGGTAGTATCCTTTTTTTTCCTTCCAATCAATTCTTTGATTTTATTACCTGTGTTGTATTCTTTATAGTTTCCTTTTTTTCTCTAAAATTAATCGATATCAGTTTGACCGAATTCTATGCTTTCTTTTTTTGATATCTTGGTAATTTCCTCTTTAATCTTTTTCCAATCAATTTTTTTCTAATAAATTAATTGATTGATTGACCTTTTCCTAAATTTTTAATGTTTACATTTTTAGTCATTCATATACCGAATCACCATGATTTATAGATAAATAATTGTTTTGTTTTTTCTTTTATTTCTTTCCATTGGGTTTTTAGGTCATATACATAAATTGAGTTAGCCTTATTGTTTGCTATTTACTTTAATTTTGCTAGTTAATTTTCTGTTTTCGCGTGTCTTTCTCCATTTTGTTGGCCTTTCTTTATTTTTAATTTGTTCATTTGCAAATTTAAGAGTTGTCATTAGTTTTAATTGCTTCAAATTGGACTTAACTTTTGATTGCTTTATTGTGAGTCTTTTAAAAGAACAAAAAAAAATTAGAGTGGTAGAAAACATGAGAGAGTGAGATCATTAGAGTAAGACAAAAGCCAAATTGAGTGAAAACATGAGTGCAAAACCTAAATTAAGGATAAACAGGTGAATAAGTGATTGTTGTAAGGTCTTAACCAATTTTTGTTATTATAAGTATGAATTTGGCAGGAAAAGGCATGCAAGTACCCAAACAGGATGGTAGTAGCAGTGAAAAGTAAGAAACATAGCTAAAACTTGCTTTCATTATTCAGGTCATGCAATAACAGTTTGAAAGAATGTAACTTGTCCTTAGAAATCTTAAAGATGGAATCATAGATAAAAAGCTACAATTGCAAAGATGGGAAGAGATCAACCAAATGAAAGGAGGAAGAATAGGCCAAATATCTAACTTTTTGGAGAAGATGAGCTAGTGGATAAAAAGGAGGATGAAAGTGAGGTAAAGTACTTGAATGCTGGAAGATTTGCACAAAAAGCAGCTAGGCAAAATCATTGGCCTACAAGGAAATGCAAGAATCATAATGGTATAGACCATATTGGTAGCATTAAAATGAAAATTCCTTCATTTTAGGGTAAAAATGATCCTGACTTGTATCTAAAGTGGGAATAAGAAGTTGAGCTTGTGTTTAAATGCCACCATTATTTAAAAGAAAAAAAGATAAAACTTGCTACAGTTGAATTCATAGATTATGCGATTGTTTGGTGGGATCAAGTTATTCTTAGTCACCGTAGAAATTTGGATAGACCTTTTGAAACTTAGGCTGAGATGAAAGTTATACTGAGAAAGCATTTTATGCTAAGCCATTATTATTGAGATTTAAATCAGCAGCTTCAAAACCTTACTCAAGGTTCCAATAGTGTAGAGGACACCACAAGGAGATAGAAATCACCATGATTAGAGCAAATATGGAAGAAAACCAAAAGGCAACCATGGCATATTTCTTGAGTGGTTTGAATTAGGAGATAGCCAATGTGATTGAGTTGCATCATTATGTAGAGCTTGAAGAGATGGTGCATATGGTTATAAAGGTGGAGAGGCAACTTTAGTTCAAACGGCTTCACAAGTCTACTTCATCAAATTCAAGTTCCAATTCTTCTTGGAAAATAAATTAGGGTAAAACTAAAGAGGACAAAGTTGTTGCCAAGTTTAAAAAAGATAAGGATAAAAATAAAAACAAGACAGTTAGCGATAAAAAGGTACCAACTCTTACCAATCTAATAGATATCGCGATACTAAGTGTTTTAGATGTTTGGGAATAAGCCATATCGCTTCTCAATGTCTTAACAAGAGAGCTATGGTCATGAGAACTGATGGTATTATTGTGTCCAATGATGAAAGTAAGAAGGATTTTTCTTCTTCATTCGAAGAAGAAAAAGACATGGAGTATACGGTCCTTGGAGAAGCATTAGTAGTTAAGCGTGTTTTGAATCTTCAAATAAAAAAAGATAAAGATAAGGAGCAATGTGAGAACATCTTCTATACTCATTGTCACGTCAGGTATGTACATTAATCATTGATAGAGGTAGCTGTACCAATGTAGCTAGTAGTACCTTGGTGGAGAAGTTGGGATTGCAATGCATGAGATATCCTCGACCATATAAGCTACAATGGCTGAATGAATATGGGGAGGTTAAGGTGAACAAATAGTGATCATTTTTTTTTAATTGGGAAATATTTTGATAAGGTGTTATGTGATGTTATACCTATGCATGCAAGTCATATCTTATTGGGTGGGCCATGGCAATATGATAAGCGCGTTATCCATGATGGTTTCAAGAATAGATACTCTTTTCAGAAGGATGGTTGATGTGTGTCACTTGTTCCAATGACACACCAAGGAGGTGTATTAATATCAAAATAAATAGAAAGGGAACCAAAGTAAGATCACGTGTAGTGAAAAAGAAGAGAGTGTAAGTGGTGAGAAAAATAAGAAAAATGAAAGCAAAAATAGAAAGAAAGCATTAGAAGAGCAAGTTAGTGTGAGTGAGCAAGAAGAGAACCTAGCAGTAAGAGTGAAAAATAAAAGCTTGTAAGCAAAAGAGTGGGAATATAAGAGTGCTTTCTATGCTTAAAATCCATTGATTGTACTTATGTATAAAAAGGCTTACTTGAACACTAATAATCTTAACCTCATTTGCCTAGTGCTGCTGTTTCTTTGTTACAGGATATGAAAATATCTTTCCAGAAGGAGTTCCAAAGGGATTACCACTAATTAGAGGAATTGAACATCAAATTGATTTCATCCCTGGTGTAGCAATTCCCAATCATCTGGCATATAAGAGCAATCCTGAGGAGACAAAAGAACTCCAAAGGTAAGTTAAAGTTAATTTTTCTTAGATTTATTATTAGTTCAAAAGGCATTAAATCTGTGACTGAAGTAAAGAGTTTCCATGGGCTGGCCAGCTTCTATCGATGTTTTGTGAGGGACTTTAGCACCATTACTTCACCCTTAATAGAAGTGATTAAAAAGCATGTGAACTTTAAATAGGGAGAGGAACAAGAAAGAGCCTTCACTTTGTTGAAAGATAGATTGTGTTATGCTCCTTTATTACAATTGCCTAATTTTAATAAAACTTTTGAGATTTATGTGATGCATCAGGGATAGGTATTAGTGCTGTGTTAATGCAAGAAAAATGTCTCATAGCATTTTTCAGTAAGCAATTCAGTGAAGCCACTTTGAACTACTCAACATATGACAACGAGTTGTATGCATTGGTAAGGGCTCTAAAGACGTGGCAGCATTACCTTTGGTCTAAAGACTGTCATTCACTGTGACCATGAATCCTTGAAACACTTAAAGAGTCAAGGTAAACTGAATCACTACCGTGCAAAGTAGGTCTAGTTCATTGAGACATTTCCTTACGTCATTCAGTACAAACAGGGAAGGACAATGTTGTAGCTAATGCTTTGTCATGCATGCATGCCCTAATATCTACACTTAGTGTGCAGTTATTAGGATCTGAGTATATCAAAGAATTGTATGTAAAAGATCATAATTTTGCAAATATCATGTGAAAATTCTATTTTCGGTAAATTTTATAGGCATGATGGTTTTTTGTTTAGGGAGAATAAACTTTGTGTGCCTTCTTGTTCTTTAAGAGAATTACTTGTGCGTGAGTCTCAGAATGGTGGATTAATGGGACCTTTTGGGGTTCATAAGACATTGCGATATTGCAAGAACATTGTTACTAGCCAAAAATGTGTAAAGATGTTGAAAGAGTGCGTTCTTATTGTATTTTATGTAGACAAGCCAAGTCTAGGACATTACCTCATAGTTTATACACCCTACTTCCTGTTCCTAATAAATCATGGATAGATTTGGCTATGGACTTCATTTTAGGATTACTTAGAACCAAGAGGGGAATGGATTCAATATATGTGGTTGTTGATAGGTTTTCTAAGATGGCTCATTTCATTTCTTACCATAAAACTGATAGCGTAACAATCATAGCTAATTTGTTCTTTTGAGATATTATTCGTTTGCATGGGATTCCCAGGACAATTGTGAGTGATAAGGATGTTAAATTCCTTTGTCATTTTTCGAGAATGTTGTGGAGAAAATTAGGAACTAAGTTATTAGTTTCCATCACTTTTCATCCCCAAACTGATGGGCAAACCAAAGGAGTAAATTAAATCTTAAAAACTTTGCTATGATCTATTATTCGAAAGAATTTGAAAATTTAGGAAGATTGTATTCCTCTTGTTAAGTTTGCTTATAATCATTTTGTGCATTCTTTAATTGGTTAAGATTGTTTACGGTTTTAACCTTTAACTCCATTAGATTTGATGCCTTTACCGATGAATGAGATAGCTAGCTTAGACAGAAAGAGGAAGGCTAATTTGGTGAAATAGATTCATGAACAAGCATGATAACACATTGAGAAAAAGAATGAAAAGACCACTACCCAAGCTAACAAAGGATGCTGACTTGTCACTTTTGAACCCGAAGATTGGGTATGGGTTCACATAAGGAAAGAGAGGTTCCCAACATAAAGGAAATCCAAGCTACAACATGTGGAGATGGACCTTTCCAAGTCTTGGAAAAGATTACTGATAATGCTTATAAGTTAGGTCTGCCAGGTAATTATCCAGTGAGTTCCATAATTAATGTTTTTAATATTTCTCTTTTTGATGTAGGTGCTAATCCGAGGATGAATCCTTTGGAGGAGTAAAGGAATGATGTGATCCAGCCAATGCAAGATAATGTATATGATCTTCCAAAGGACTTCCAAGTGCTGAGTGGACTTTTTGCATGAGCTCGGGCTAAACAACTACAAAAAGATATGCAAGGATTAATCAAGAAGCTATTCATACAAGAAACTAAAGATGGAAATGGTGTGGACTTAGAATTTAGAGAGGACATGGGCTTCAATCAACCATGCTTTAAGCTTATGAGCAAGTTATTTAGTGACTGGGCCAAATGTTGATATTTAGGCTTATCTTTTGTTTGCTTATGGGCCAGACCCTTTTAATAAGGGGTATATGCTTGTCACATGTTATTTTAATTGTATTAAGTATCTATATCAAGGGCCCATGCTTTGGGACACTAGTTATTGGGTTTAAGGCTTTGTTTTGACATTTTAATTTGCCACCTAAAGGCTTATACGAGTTCTATTAGTTAGGATGCCATAGGGTTTTGGCTTTTGGCTATATATAGTTTGTTGTAATTGTAAGACTGGTTTTTTCAGTTTTTTTTTGGATAATTAATACAAGTAGTTTCTTGGTAACGCAAATTTCTTTAAGCTCTTCTTTAGACTCCATCAGAACTTATCAAGGTTAGTTTAATCTTGTGGCGTTCAACTTTTGATATTCTTGGTTTGCAATGGATGCTAAAGCATTAGGCCAAGTTTCCAATTCACTTGGTATTCTTGGTTTATGTTTTATGTTTAAATTGTTGGGTCAAAATCCTATTTTAGTTTCTTATTATTTTTTAGGTTGCTAGTCTTTGATCCAAAGTGTTATTCGAGGGTTTTAGGACATCATTCTAAGGGTTTCCACACCATGAACTATTGTCACAAGTTTAAGGATTATTTACATGATTGGCACATGAGAACATATTCCATAAACACTTAAGTGACCAATAACAAATGGGTTCTCATACTGGCCATGTTTAGTGAACTATTTCCATAAAGTAGGCACCCTCATGCAATCTTCAGTATCTTGCATACTTCAACTATGAGATTAGTTACTTACTTCATAAGTAAGAAAGCATAACATGTGCTTGTCTTTGAGCATTGCCAATGCCCTATCTTGACAATATAATCATTAGGAACATTTTTAGGAACTTCGCATTGATGCATAAGGATCTCATATTTGTAAAACTTTGCAATTCCTTTGCAAGACTTTTTAAGCTCCATTGGTTTCATTCAATTAGTGGTTTCATGATGTCAATCATACCACTAACGTAAAGGAAAACCTTATGTTATTTAAGTTAGTAACTGATATGCAGTTAATTAACTATTTATCCCATGTCCCAATTTGATTGTTTTAAGGGCGTGCACTGACGCTAAGTAGGACTCTTTAGGTGATGATTGAAACCTAGCACAAAGGCATATATTTCAAGCTAATTTTAAGGGTATTGATTGGTTTAAGGGCATACACTAACATATAATATCGAGTTTAGTTGTAAAAGATAAAGAATAAGCTAATCATATACCTATAAAGTTTAGTATCAACATAATTTACTTTCTTTATCTATTTCAAGCTTGGTTAAGCACTTGTACGTGTAGAGCAAGTCTTGGTCCCATCATTTTAAAGCTTTGAAGTAGTTCCTTTATGTATTCTGCTTGATTGATAAAGATGCCATCTTTAGTTTGCTTGACTTGTAGTCCTAAAAAGAGAGTGAGTTCTCCCATTATGCTCTTCTAGAATTCACTTGACATAATTTTAAGAAATTATTAACAAAAAGATTCATTAGTAGCACTAAATATGATATCATCAACATAAACTTAAACAGCTAGAATGTCTTTACCTTTACCTTTTATAAAAGAATAGTGTAAACTTTGCCTCAAAGCCTTTTTCAATCAAAAACTTTTAGAGCCTCTCATACAAAGCTCTAAGAGCTTGCTTTAAACCGATACAAAGCCTTTGATAATTTAAGAACATGATTATGAAAATAAGGATTGCCAAAACTAAGGGTTGTTTAGCATATACTTCCTTATTAATAAAACCATTTAGAGATGCACTTTAAACATCCATTTGAAATAACTTGAAATCGTTAAAACATGAAAAAGCTAAGAGAATCGTTCCTAATAGGTTTTATTCTAGCTATAGGAGCATAAGTCTCATTACAATCAATTCTTTTTTCTTGATTATATCTCTTTGAACCTAACGTAGCCTTATTTCAAACAATGTTTCTAGTCTCATCAAGCTTGTTTCCAAAGACCCACTTTGTGCCTATAATTAGACAATCACTAGGTCTTTTTACTAAGTTCCAAACTTTGCTTTTCTCAACTCGATTCGATTCTTTGTGCATGGCCACAATCAAATATCATTTCGTAAGGCTTTTTCATTGTTTTTTGGTTCAAGTTAAGAAAAAAAAAGCAACATGATTGCAAATATTTCTAAGAGAGGATCTAGTTCTTACCTTTTGATTTAGATCACCAAGAATCTCACCATATAAGTTAATTTTCTAGGATACCTTATCTCCCATTCAACTTGGGTGGGTTCATGAAGCTCATCCTCTTTTGAAGGTTCTTGATCCTTGACAACTTGATCTTACTCCTTAAGTGATGCTTTAATTATGCTTTTTTAGTATATTTCTACATTATCATTACCAAGAGATACCTTTCTTGAGGTGGATTAGCTTTATCAAATATAACTTATTAACTCTTTAACAACTAAAGTTCTCTTATTGAATACTTTAAATGCTTTGGATATCATTTAATAACTATGAAAAATGCCTTTTCACTTTTTGTATCAATGTCACCAAGATTGTCTTTTTCCATTATTTAATACAAAACATTTACAACTAAAAGGAAGAAAATAGCTAATATTAAGCTTTGTTCCTTTAAAAGTTTCACATGAAATTTTCTTTAAAATTAGCCTAACCATAGCTTTATTTTTGATATGATAAAAGGCATTTTTCACTTTTACCTAAAAAATATCTTTATAAATTATTTTCACAAAACATAGTCCTAGCTATCTCTCCTAAGGTTCTATTTTTTCTTTTAACTACTCCATTGTGTTAAAGGGTTCTAGGAGTCAAGAAGTTATGACTAATAATATTTTCATTATAAAATTTGTCAAAACCAAGATTTTTAAATTCTTTTTCCATGGTCACTTTTTACAGTATAAATAAGATCTCCTTTTACGAATCATTTTATAATAAAGGATGAATTTTTCAAAGCTTTATCATTAAAGCTTAAAAGGAAAACACAAGTACATCAAAGTAGTCATAAAAAATAACAAATATATATTGTTTTCCACCTAAAGTCAATGTCTTTAGGACCAAAACCATCAATATGAGTAATTACGGTACTTTAGTATTTGAAACCACATTATTAGTTTAAATAAAGCATTCCTATATTTTTCTTGAATGCATGTATCAAAAAGTTTATCATTTTCAAATTTGAATTTAGGTAATCCAACAACAAGGTCTTTCCTAGAGAATTTTGAGATCACATTCATGCTAGCATTACCTAGTCTCCTATATCACTTCTAAGACATAAACATTGTTAGCCATAAGACAAATATTTTGAATGGATAAATCATCTAAATGAATAATATAAATGTTTCCTTGTCCATAACATACGAAAACAATTTTATTAGTCCTTACATTAACTACTTGGCTTCCTCTAGAGTCAAAAATAACTCAAATTCCTTTGGCACATAATTGATTAATATTAAGAAGATTATGCTTAAGACCTTGATAAGGAGAACATTGTTAATATTCGATGAAGATTTGTTATCAATAGATATAATGCCTTTAATTGTCATAAAAAGTAACATCTCCATTATCTTTGGGCCTTAGTTTTGAGAATTGACTTTTGTCTCTAGTCATATGTCTTGATTATCTACTATCAAGGTATTAAGAGTTCCTCCTTGTTAAATTTTCCTTGAAGCAATTGTCATCCTTCTATAAACACAAATTCATATTTTTTTTTGGTGCCCAAATTTTCTTCATTCTTTAAGCATTGGGTTTCACAATTCTTATGCTTTCAAGGATCCACTTTGTTTTACTATTCTCGTTTTAAGATATGCTGACTCCTTTAGGAATCCATACACTTATAGTGAGTTTACCTCTCTATAAGTGACAACCCTCAAGGGACAAGATTGATATGAATAACCCAATTTATGAAAATGACAGCACATGCTAGACGCATCATATGATTTGCTTAGTTTTGCAAAAAATTTATGGGATGAGTTTCCTTTTCAATGCCATTATAACCTATATCATCCTTGCCAAATAAAGCTTTTTAAGTCTCTAACATGTCATTAAGCTTTTGATGTCCCATACAGAATCTAGAAAATTAATTTTAATAGTTTACATTCTTCCTAGTTAAATCTTCAATTTTTATTTTAAAATCACTTTTGGTTTCATTCAACAAGGAATTTTCTTCTTTTAATTTTGAAATCATTTTCCTATATTTAGGATTCATTAACTTAAATTCAAAAGCTGAATCATCAAAGGCATCTTACAATATATGACCTTAAGTTACTAGGTTTAGAAGATACCTTAGGCTAATCAAGAGACATGAGACAAAGGTCAGCTATTTCATCATCATCGTTATCAAAAGTGTCACTATCACTCCATGCAGCTACAATAGCTTTCTTCTTTTTGTTTTTTTGGATTGTGTTTCTTTCACATGGGACATTTAAACTGGATATGACCTAATTTCTTGCATTCATAGCATATGATGGGTTATTTTTCTTTCTTACTTGATTCTCCCTTCAACTTTATTCATCCTTATTAAATTATTGAACCTCTTTGTAAACATGGCCATTTCCTCATCTTCATCTTCATCAACGTCTTTATCTTCTTTTTCTATTTGAGTGGTTGATTTGAAAGCAACACTAGCTTTCTTTTTTGGCTCTTGACCATGTTTGATCATTATCTTGTAGGTTAGGAGAGACCCAGAAAGTGTGTTTGGATCCTTCATTCTTTAATTGTGAACACCTTTCCTATCCAAGATTTTAGAAGACTATTTAAAAGTTTTTTCACCATCTCCTTATTAAGATATGTCTTTACAAAAGCCTTTAAGTCATTAATGATCAATCAGACATTTCTATGATGCTTTCTTTCAGCTTTATCTTGAATAATTCACAGTTAAGGGGGAGCATGCTAATCTTGTATTCCTCAACTTGATTTATTCCATCATGGATGATTGCTGACTTGTCCTATATTTTTCTAGCATTATTACAAAGAGAAACTCTATTGTATTCATTTGGTCATAAAGCATAAAATAGAGTATTCATGGCCTTGACATTGTGCCATCTTAGTGTCTTATTTATCCCACTCATCTTCCTCTTTTGGCATAATGGTTTCTCCAATTCTTTTCTTTAGGATAAATGTTCTATTTGTGATCACCTTCAACACTTCATAGTCATTAACATGCATAAAAGCCTCATCCTTATTTTCCAATAAGAATAGTTACACCATTGAATAGAGGAGGTCTCATGACGAAATTACTTTTAAGACCTATAGAATTTAAGCTTGACATAAAGGCCATAAGACATATTTCATGTTGATCATGTGAAAGCCTTATAGCCTTGAGCATCATATTTGTACTTTGAATCTTTTTGAGCTATGGAGAGAATCTTTGCTCAAAACAAAAGAGACCGAAGCCTTAATACTAATTGTTAACTCAAGTAAAGATTAAATAAAAAAGGGGTTGGATTAGTTCTATAAAACTTCTAGCAATTTTAATAAGAATTTAAATGATAAGTAAAACAAAATGTGGAGTAAAGGATAGAGAATCAAACACCTAATATATGGAGTTTTAATCTTTCAACTCGACACCTACATCCTCTCTTCTTGACATTTGCTTAACATGGTGGTTCTTATAATTCACTAGTGAAAACTATCTTTGATGTTAAAGTACAACTTAAAATCCTTATGTATCAAGGTTGGGACAGAAACCTCTAGTCCTTTCAAAAATTCTACCCAAATTCTTAAGTAAATTTATCAAAGTCACACAAGAATTTGTTGGAAAACTATGTGAATTCTCTAGTAGAAATGTCTTTCTCAAAAGATATAAGTAAATAATATGAATACAAAATGTATAAGAATTAAGAATAAATGCGAGCTTGAATGAAAATGAAGATTTGTAGTTGTCTCTTTTGATTTCCTAATGAATTTTTTTTTTTTGTATCACTTGCTCTTTGAAGCATTATAGACCCAATTTATAGGTTGGGTATGAATTGTTACCATTAGACTTTGCTTGAAGCGGAAAGAAGTCATTGTTTTCTTGAAAATCATGTTATATAGCTCATTCCTATTAAGTATCGATACCAGTATCAATACTTCCCTTTACAAATTTTAAAAAGTTTGATTGGTGAAAGATTGGATGTCGATATTTTTAGGTGAGTTATCGATACTTTTACTAATGAAGTATTGATACATTAAGTTAATGTATTGATAGAAAAGCTTAATTAGGTAGTAGAAATTTACTATTGATATAGGTATCGTTAAACGTTTGTATTTTCTTAAAACAATGTTTTCAAGGCACTTCAAAAGATTTTATCTTGTTCCAAAATATTTTAAACATTATTATGCATTTAGGAACATTAATGTTATATAAAGGTATTTCTTTATCAATGAGATTTAGTTGTATAAATGTTATAAATATCTTATATAGATATAACCTGTGAAACACATTGGCCTTGCAATGGAATTGTAAAGAGTTACAATTATGAGATCCCTATGCATCAAAGCCACGTTGCGAAAAATGTTCCTAATCATCATATTGCCAAGATAGGGCATTGACAATGCACAAAGACTAGCATGTTTAAGCTGCCATGTGTATGATGCATGCAACTGATCTCATAAGTTGAAGTATAAAGATACATTAGGACATTATATGGCTGCTTGTTATGGTAACAAGTTCACTGAACATGACCTGCTATTAGAGTTCCATTTAGTATTTCACTCAAATGTCTATAGGAATACTCTCATGTATCAGTAGTGGAAGTGATCCTTAGACTTGTGATACTAGGTCATCATATATAAAGAGTATCATGCTTTGATTCCATCATAAATGGGTCCACAATAGATGGATGCTTGTGGTAGGGTGGTTTTGGGTATGGCATGAATCATATGGTAGGTGAATGAGTGATCTAAGAAGGCTTCATTACCCTAAGTTATATGAGGGGACATATCTCACATGTACCTGGCCTATGTTAACTTAAAGTCCTTGTCTAAAGCAATACTACTTATGGAGTTAACACATAAGGATTCCATACTAATATGGAATGGGCTAAGAGTAGACACTGAATCATGCTTTTGCTAATTCTAGGATATATGATGAAAGGATATGTATTACTCTAAGATCCTAAGCACTAAAAAAAAAACCATATTAACTCTCCTTATATGTTGGATGGCCATGCAGCACTGCTAGATGCCAATCTTGGTCTATAAGTATAAAATATTCTTAATTAGACTATTTTATATTAATTTCCAATATGATGGGGGCCTAATGGGTCACACACCTAAAAGTGATTAGTAGAAATTAAATAGAGATTGGGCTAATATGTCTAATGTACTTAGGCCCAATTAGAATGAATTTACATTGGCCAAGAGTAAAATTATGTTTCTTAGGAATTAAAATTTTAAACCCTAGATAAATTAAAACCTCAACCAAGAAGACCTAGAAAGTCATCCCATATACCATAAATAAGGTGTAAAACTTCAACCAATAAGACCTAGAAAAACATGTTTTGCATTTTGCCTAAAAGCCCTAATAGGTAATATGCAATCTTGGTGTTTTTGGAGAAAATTAGTTTTCTCTATCTCATTTTGATTATTGGTTCAAGTTGTTCTAAGTGCAAAGGAAGCTGTATTGAAATCTAAGTTGCTAACATGGCTCTTAGCAACAAAATCTCTTCATTGTTGAAGGTTTTATGGGTCACCTGTGGATAATCGTTAAAGGTTGGATGCTTGGACAGCTTAAGTTTATGACAACCAAGCTTGGTATATGTGTTCTTGGGTCATGGAATTGATGAAAGACTTCTCTAGATTGAGATATGTTTGATTCTTGATTTGTTCTTTAAGTTTCTTGATCTTAAAAATTAATCAAAATCTTAAAAGATGATTCTATCTAGGGAGTCTCGGATTAGTTTGTTTGATTTGTTTTCGGTTCTATCTTTTCTAGATTATTTTATAAATTTTTATAATCTAATTACTTGCTATCTTGAGACTTCTTACAATTGGCATAAAATTGGATCATAGTCTTTTTCGAATTGTCACACCTTTAGCAGTTTCTATAGGCATCAAAATGTTATCCAACCATTATCGTTTCACTCCCACTAAACCTCTAATTGCATGCTAGAAAATTGCAGCATCCAATGCTACCATTAATGCCATAAAGAAAGTTGCAAGAGGCTAGTTTGATTGCATCACTGGAAGATGTGCATATACGACATCCCAAATGGTTGGAATTCGAAGTCTTTTTGAACCAAACTTGTTCCCAAAATTTTCCAACGAGCAACATAAACTTTTCAAGGCTAAAATTTCAAGAAGAAAAATCCCAACTAACCAGCATCAAAATTTTGGATTTTTTAGATCACAATCTAGACACCAAATTGCAAATGTTTTTGCACAAATAGCATTAGAGTACATTGCCAATTAGTTTTAATCAATATATAATTATAAAAACAATTTTAAAATAATTATATATGATTAAAAACATCTAATTAATGTGTTTTTTTTCGATGTGAAAATTTTTAGAAAAATTCATATTAAATTGCCAATTATAACAAAAACCCAAAAGGAAAAACATACTTATTATTGGTAATTCTAAAACCACGATCGATCAAGGCTAATAAAGAGGCTTGCATACCACTTGAAGAATCCAATCCTAGGTATCTACACCTGCTACTCAAATTTGGTATGTTAATTTAAAAAAAATTATTAAAACCAAAAACTTAGGATAATGTAGTAAAACTTACCAAACAACATCAATAGACTGTCTTATAAGCCTTTGATCATCCAATAAAGCAAGAAGAAAACAAAATTTGAAAAATCATACCTCAATCCATAGAAAAACATTCTAATGGATATTAAATAGTCTCCACTTCATTCTTGTACACCAAGCCCTGTAATTATAAAACAAAGTTGTTCACACATCTAAACTTTAATAGTGATCCACACAGGTAACGCAGAAATCCAAGGTTGAAATTGCATCTTGTTGGGAGTCATGTTAGGGCTTCGGTTTCAAAAAAACCCCTCACTTTTGGCAAGGAATCCATAACCCAAGATTCAAAGAAGAAGAGAGAAATGTTTTCTCTTAAATTTAAGGGAAGTGACAAAAAACCCTCAAAGTGCTGTAAGTTTTCTTTCTTTTAGAATACCAAGCGATAGTGCCTAGGGTGTAAAGTAACGCCAAGTGTGCCTTAACTACATAGATTTTAAGTGCTATTCAATTTTCAATAATTGCACTTTAACCTCTATCCTTTTGAATAATTCAAATTAAGCCTAAATAACTTTTATTCTTTCGGTATTTAAGCTCAATTTCATTTTAATCTACATAATCACCATACTATGTGTTACCTCTTAGGCCTCCATAATAATGGCAATAAATATAAATTTACTCAGTTAACAATAATTTATATTTATAGACTAAGATTGGCAACTAGCAGTGCATCATGGCTATCTGATATGCAGGAAGAGTCAAATTGGTTTTGACAAGCCCTTCAGTGAATAGTATTTTAATGTAATTCAATTCCTTCATATATCCAAAAAAAGGCAAAAGTTAAAGTTCGGTGCAATGTTTACTTTTGACCTAATGCAACCCTTATGAGTTAACTTCATAATCGATATTGCCTTGGCCAAGGTCTTTGAGTTAACATGGGCTGGGAACAACTAGGATATGTCCTTTTATATCACTTAAGGTGATGAATCCTTTATAGACCACTCATTCACCTTTAATATGCTTTATATCACACCCAAAACCACCTTTTTTGGATTTCATCTATTATGAACCCATTCACGGTGATCTCTAATATGATAATTCATATGCAAGGTGACTTGGTGTCAAAAGTCCAAGGATCACTTATACTACTAACACATGATAGTATTTCCATAGACACTTTGATTGAAATACCAAATAGAACTCTTATAGCAAGTCATGTCAGTAAGAATGCTTGTGGACACCTTATTTTGTCCAGGCTAGTTTTGGCATCCCAAGACTTAAGTTAAAGATGATAAAATCATAAAATAGAAATAAAAACTAAGGGAAAACTGCCAAGTGCCGTGTCGCCAGGCACTATTAGGCGATATAGTGCCAAGTGAGAAAATTTTTTTTGGAAGGTCTAAAATGCCTATGAGTCACCTTAGAGAAAAATGTAAGATGAGGCATCAAAGGGCGTTATTCATGGGGTCATCGAAGTCACTCAAATAAGTACCCAAACCAATTTTCGGCTATTTGTGTCCAAGTTAAGAAAAATTAAGAAACCATAGGCACATGCAAGTTTTATTGGTGCACAAGTATTGATATGAGGCTTCATGGAGCCAAAAATTTGAATTGTCACATGTAATATTGATATAAGAGGGTTTGGTATCGATACCTAAGATGTGCTATCGATACCTAGCATGTTTGTATCAATACAGACCTTGGCAGTAGCTAAAGTTGTGATTTTTGGAAAAATGTATCGATACTTAGCATGTTTATATCAATACAAGTCCATAAAGTATCAATAAGTCTCGAGACTGGAAACATTTTTTGCTCTTAGTATCGATACTCATGGATAAAATTGCCTTGTGTATTAATACACAAAGACACATTTTCCTAATTCGAGCCATTTTTCAACCACTGCACCACTGACTCAAAATCTGATTGAAATACTTTTCTTGCACCAAAAATCATCAAAATTCATATCAGACTTCGTCTTTGGGCTTGTGATTGGATTTAAACAAAATCTTGAGGTCCAAATGGCCAATGACAAAAGACATTTCATGGCATTAGGCAATTTATCAAAGGGTAAGGCTGAACTTACCAATGTTCAACTGAATAAAGTAGTCTAGATCCACTATTTTTATTGAGCAAACCAATGGGTTTGCATGGCATCAGAGCACTGTATCTAACCTCTACAGAAGGTACATGCACCAAAACCTTAAAATGCCTTTTCCCTTTTATCTTTTGTCTCTATGGCCACATGGCTATATAAACCAGCCTTAGACTCAGCTAAAAAAATATGGAGGGGAGATTCCCAACAGAAAAACTCTTACTCATTCTTTCATTCTTTCTATTTTCCATACCAACCAAAAATGAAAGAACTCTTCTCCATTTTCGGATCCCTTCAAAACTATAACCAAAAGTCCTTCCAAAAACCTTCATTTCAGTCATAGTCCCTCTCCAAACTCATACCTAACTAAAAAGCCCCTCATTTTCATCTCTTTTGTGCTAATTCAATCCAAAAAGGTAAAGTTCAAAGCTGCTGTTCAAAAAAAAAGCTGAAGCTTAAAACTTTTGGTATATTCGCTCCACTTGACTCTATATATTCTCTGATTTTTTAATATTTTCATCATCCTAATGACCTCTTTGTGTTACCATGACCCTTCTAAAGTTCTCATGCATTATTTTTGCCTTGTTTATTGTAGTCTTAGAGTGTTGATGCTCTCTTATTGCCTTGATGTTGCATGGTAGGCCAAACATCTTATCTTTCATTTTGACATTAAAACAGCCCCTTTATCTATGTATTTTTTGACATATTTCATCTATTTTCACATGCTTAACACATGAGTAAATGTCCACCTTAACATATGTTATATATTCATGCATTTTCTTATGTTTTAAGGAGTCCCATGACATAAAAATGCTGCCTTGACAACTTTAGCTGGGATCTTTTCTTTAAATGAGTTCATACACCTTTTTATCATCTTCTCAAATTTTTGTCACCTATTTCCATGTCAACATGTCACTTGTGCGTGTTTGCATGTTTTGTCCTTTTTCATCTTAGTGCACGTTATGTTTTATTTATGTCATTCCTGTCAAGATGCATACTTGTTTGTTAAAAATCTAATTTTTTAAAAGAAATCCCCAAGTTAAGTTCATGCTACCTTCAATAGATGAAGAATAGCATGGACTTAATGCTTTCATGAAATTGGTCTTCCAATCTTTGGGGTAGATAAACATTTCAGCTCTGGATTCATGGTGGAGTAAACTTATTTTTCAAAATAAAAGAGATCTTTTTAGTATTAATCCTTGATCTTAAGGCTCATGTTCCTTTTGGTGACATGGTTAATGGGTTGTTCTATCATCCCAAACTACTTTAGGATTGTGCAATGAACTTGTGAAGCTTATGTTACTTTCTATTGCAGATGTTCGGACATCCTAGACTCGAGTCTATCTTCAAAAAAAATTGGAATATCGAATAATCCCCTTGTTTTTGCTTAGGCAGCACTGTAGTCCAAAATAATAAAAAATCATTTTTGAATTGAAAACTATTTCCTTTGTTTTTTCTAATACTTTTCCTTTAAAGGGCATCAAATTACCTTTCTAACGGTATCTTATTTGCCCTCGGATCAATCCAGACAAGGGAGTTATGATCTTTTGAACCTTTATTGTTTGAAACTGTTAGAACTAGCATGCAACATTCTGTTTTGGCTATTTTGGCCCATCAGATGATTTTTACGAAATTTCCAAATATTTTCCCAAATGCTTTACAAAATTCCCTTTTCGGAAAGGTATTATATATGATCTAACGATACCGAATAAGCTTAGAATGATTTTTCGAAATCCATCATGCTCTTTTAATTATACATGCTGCCATTGCTGAGATGAACCTAACCTCGAAAATTAATTCAAACTAGAAAGGAATTTTCTAAAATTTTTGGAATATTTTTACATTAAACCTTGTTGAGTTACCTTTCTAACGATACCTCATTTATCCTCTGAAGCTTTCGGATGTGCCCAAAAAATGCAAGAATAGAGGAGACATAAAGTCATCCCCTATTTTCAACCTAATTTTTGAATCTCCTTTTATCGAGACGTTTAGATGTCTCGAAATGCATCCGGTTGATTCCCCCCACAACATCAGCCCCTTTAACTCGGATCAAAATTAAAATACAAAAATATAGGATTTCATATTAAAATTTTTGCTAGTGGAGATACTCCAACTCCATTACTCCAAAAGGGATACTCCAACCCCCATGTTTAATTAAAAATTCATCTCTTTGTTCCTAACTGTTTTCCTAACTTTAGGGATACTCCAACCCTACTACTTAAAGGGGAGACTCCGACCTCATTTTTTATTAAAAATTTAAATTTTTACTTTAATCTTAACTATTTTCATAACTCTATTTTAGGGGATACTCTAACCCCACTTCACCGAAGGGATACTTTAATCACATTTTTACCTCAAAAACTTAAATTCTCTCTTCCAGATGCTTCAAACTGTTTTGATAAAAATCATCTTTGTTCTTCAAATTATCATCGAATTTAGACTGGTCTCTAAAATTGTCATCTTAGTTATTATTCAATAATCGAAGGTAATTATGAGATACATTTTGATTGTGCCCTCCCTTTTTACATTCTTTTATTTACGATTACTTATTTATGATATTATCACATTTCCCATTTTTTGCTTTTTATGTATTCATATTGAAAATTCATTTTCCACTAAAATTTACAAGGCAATGTTTCAAGTTGGTATCTCTTTAGTGCCTAATACAAAACATCCATTTTTTTTAAAATCTAATCCGGATATCATTTTCACAAGAATCCCTATGTTTCTCACATCTCCAAGGTGCATATGTGATCTAATGTTCTTTAAAAAGAATTAGATTTCGATTTTCCAAAACTTTATGCATTAAAGAGGATTATATCTAAACAGAGACCAAATGGAAACGATTTAACCGAGACTAAAGTAAGATATAGTTAGTAGGTACCAATTTTGAGCATCGTGGGGATGCTAGTTCTTTCCCACAAGTAACCAACTCTTGAACCCTACCAATGAATCTTCGAACTTTGTAGACTTTGAAATCAATGTTTTAAGTTTCGTAACTCATAATATTGTTTTCAATAGGCATCCGATCTTGCCTAGCCTAAAATGATCAGTGGCGACTCTAAGTGTATGGCCACTGTGTGGTGACCATCTGAGACTAGTTGGATTAGTGATTTGTCTGACGGTCTCTTCTCTTTCCTCTTTATTATTATGCCTAATCCCAGTCCCGATCATGTGATAACTTAAAGGTTTAATCATAAGCAATCACTATTTATTTTTAAGTCAAACATGGCATGCTCTTCAGATTGTTCGAAATTTTAAAGGCCAGGCCCGTGGCGACATTGTTCTCATAACAAGCACCCACATGATGTCCCCATGTATCTCTATACTTCAACTTATAAGATTAGTTGCATGCGTCATATGCATGGAGGCTTGTATATGCCAGTCTTTATGCATTATCAATGCCTTGTCTTGATAATACGATGACTAAAAATGTTTTTCGAAAAATGACTTTGATGCATAAGGATCTTTTAATTGTAACTCTTTACAATTCCCTTGCAAAGCCAATGTGCTACAGGGCTTTATCTACATAAGATTTAAATAACTATTAATAGATCAATCTTATGGACAAAGAAATACTTCATATTATATTAATCAAATATAATGTATGGAATATGAAATAACTAAATGTAGTCTATTACTTGTTCAACTGATTGGCTTGCAGGGCTTACACTAACAATAATTAAACAGACGAAGATAATTACTGAACAAAAAAAGTAGACTAAGATAATTATCCAATTATTGAATTATTATTGAGATGATATTATTTAGATATATGCTATTTTCAAGATAAATACTATACTGATAAGAGTTAAAGATAATCAAACTCTACTTTAATAACTAATCAGAATACATACTCCTGGATAGCATGTTACAACTCTAATTATTTATAGTCTATATAAATAACCTAAAAATATATTGAAAAACATATACTAAAGTATTTCTTCGTATACTTGAAGTGAAATCACTTTTCTTAATTTCCAATAACCAGAGATACATTCTAAACTATGAAGAAAAAAAATAGTTACATGTTTAAACTTGTTTTAGCATTTTATTAACTTATTACATTATTGTTATAGACACTAAGTTGAATTCAAGCACAATTGAGCAGAGACACACGTAGAGGTGGCAATTGGGTGGGTTGAGCGAGTTTAGGTTAGGTCATTTCGGGTTCGGGTTCTTTCGATTTGGGTTGATTCGAGTTCAGGTTCTTTTGAAATCAGATCAATTTGGGTTTAAACCAATTTGGGTTTAGGCCAATTCAAGTTCAGGCCTATTCGGGTTTTGGCTAATTCAGGTTCGGTTTGGGTTCGGGTTCAGGTTTGAGTTATTTTACATAATTTTTTATTTTACATTAAATGTAATCACTTTTACGTAATTTGAAATTCTAAACCCTACCCTGAATTTGGCCCGACCTGGTCCGACCTAAAAAAAGTTAGTTCAGTTCTATGGGCCTAGCCACGACCCGAAAAATTTTGAATTCTAAACTCAAGGTCAAATTTGGCCTGGTCAACCCATTTATAAATCATTGTTCATAATATTAAAAAGTTTTGGTGCATTAATATTTACATATTTTATAATTAAATTTAAATAAAAATATATTATTTTATTTTAAAAAAATATTGTTGCAAGTCGAGCATGCTTGAAACTTAAAATCTAAGACCTAGGCATGATCGTGCCAGGCCTATTGTGTTGGGCAGGCTGTCTGGCCAATGGGCAAGTCTAGTTATTAGTCTAATATGTGTTTTTTTTCATTTTTGATATGGTATTATCTATTATTGCTTTTAAATTTTTTTAATTTATCTTATTACTTTGTTTTATTATTATCATACTTTAATTAACATTACTTGAAATAATAATAATAATAATAATAATAATAATAATAATATCCAAAGAAGTATTTAAAATTTACTACTAACATGCATAAACTCTCAATATTTAATGAGTTTAAATAATTAAATTTAAAAAAAAAGTGATAAATAGATGATATATTTTATTGACAATGCTTTCAAAGTTCATAATATGATTTACTTTTTGATAAATTATTATTTTGTCATATATAGGCTTGCTCAAGGACCGAGCTACCCACTTAGCCTAATTGGGCTTGGGTTCTTATATTTTGTTTTAGACTAGCCCAACCTGACTCGAAACAGTGATTTTATATTAAATTAACATATATTTTATTTGAATTTAATTAGAAAATATATAAATATTAATAAAAATATTCTTTATTATTATGAACAGTAATTCTAGCTTAAACAAGTGCGTCTAGGCACATTAACTGAGAGCCTGGACTTGAAATTTTAAAAAATTCGAGTCGTTGCCTAGCCAAACCATGATCAAGTTTAATCACATATAAAATATAAATTAAGTTTTTAATATTTAATTAAATTATATGTGGTATTAATATTTAATATTTGATTCGTTTTTTATATGGTACTATCTAATATGGCTTTCATATTTTTTAATTTATCTTATTACTTTGTTATACTATTGTCAGACTTTAATTATCATTGCTTATAATAATAATAATAATAATAATAATAATAAGAAATAATAATAAGAAAAATATTTAAAGAAATATTTAAAATTTTACTACTAATATACATAAACTGTCAATAATTATTGAGTTTAACTAATTAAATTTAAAAAAAGCGATAAATAATAATATACTTTATTGACAATATTTTCAAAGCTCATGATATGATTTACTTTTGATAAATTATTATTTTATCATATATGGACTTGCTCAAGGGTCAGGCTACCCACCTAATCCAATTTAGCCTAGGCTCGAGTTCTCATGTTTTTGTTTTAAACTAGCTCAACCTAGTCAGAATAGTGATTTTAAATAAAAATAATATATATTTTATTTAAATTTAATTACGAAATATATAAATATTAATAAAAAAATTCTTTATGTGATGAACAGTAATTCTAGCTTAAACAGACGGGTCTGAGTACATTACATAAGAGCCTAGGCTTGAGATTTTTAAAAAAATTTGAGCTACAACTCGGCCTGACCTATGATCTAGTTTAATCATATATAAAATATAAATTAAATTTTAATATTTAATTTAATTATATATGGTATTAATATTTAATGTTTAATATTTAATTCATTTTTTATATAGTATTATCTATTATGGCTTTCATATTTTTAATTTATCTTATCACTTTATTATACTATTATCATATTTTAATTACCATTACTTGAAATAATAATAATAATATTCAAAGAAATATTTTACTACTAACATACATAAATTCTCAGTATTTAATGAGTTAACGAATACAATTAAAGAAAATATGATAAATAGATGATATACTTTAGTGACAATATTTTCGAAGCTCATAATATAATTTACTTTATGATAAATTAATGGTTTTTCATATACAGACCTGTTTAAGGGTCGGGCTACTCACCCTGCCCAATTAGGCTTGGGCTCGGGTTCTTATATTTTTAATCAAACTAGCCTGACTTGACTCGAAATAGTATTTTAAATTAATATACTTTATTTAAATTTAATTATAAAATGTAATATTAATAAAAATATTCTTTTAATGTGATAATAGTAATTCTGACTTAAAAAGTTAGGTCTGGGCACATTAAATAAAGATTGGGCTGAGGATTTTAAAAATATTTGGATCGCTGCCTGACCCAACCCATGAATAAGTTTAATCATATTTAAAATATAAATTAAGTTTTTAATATTTAATTAAATTATTAAAAGAATATTAAAATAAAATTCATAATTAAAGCTTTTGATTTATAAAAAAAATATTTAATTATAATTTTTTTAGATTTATTTTTATTACTAAATTCAAGTTCGAGTTCAAGTCGGGCTCGGGTTTTGGTTCTTTTGGGTTTAGGTTCTTTGGGTTCAAGCATTTCAGGTTCGAGCCATTTCGATTTTGAGTTCTCTCAAATTTGGCCCATAAACCTTTTAATCAAATCGAGTTCAACTCAAATTTAAGGTGCAAGTTTTTTTTACCGATTTTCAAGTTAGGGTTCATCTTGTCACCTCCAAACAAGTAGTACTGCTTGGAATTCAGATGGGAAAATTCCAAAAAATAGAAATAGACTTTAAATTATTAAAAAGAGAATGAAGGCAAGAAAAATTAATTATGAAACAGAAATAATAATTATTAAAATTATTTATAAGTAAATTATAATTACTTTTTCACCTCTTAGATCAATTAGCTATCTATTTGGTTGCTATGCCAAGTCTAAGGGAGGTAGAAATCGACTCTCTTCGTATATACATAAATTATAAATATTTAAAATTTATAATAATAAAATATTAAAAAAATATTTTATATTAAATCTTGAATTATTATTAAAAAACTAAAAATAATATATGTTATATAAAAATTATATATAATATAGTATTTTATATTACATTTTGAATTACAATTTAAAAAATAATGAAAATTAAAAATATAAAAATATTTTATATTAAATCCTGAATTACTATTTAAAAATAATAAAATTAGAAATATTTATATTAAATCTAAAATTATTTGTTAAAAAATTAAAAATAATATATATTATAAATAAATCATATATAATATATTATAGATAATAAAAAAAATATTTTATATTAAATTATGAATTGCTATTTAAAAATAATAAAAAATAAAAATATTTTATTTATATTAAATTTGTAGTGCTATTTATAATAAATATTAAATTCCTAATTCCTATTTTATATTAAATCTCGAATTGCCATTTAAAAAATAATAAAAACAATATTTTGTATTAAATTTCTAATTACTATTTAAAAATAATTATTATTTAAAATAATTTAATATTAAAAATATTTTATATTAAATCTCATATTATTTTTTATAAATTAAAAATAATTACGTAATATATATCATATCACATTATATTATATTATATACCTAATATACAATATATTATTTATAATAAAAATAAAAATAATATATATTATATAATATATTACATATTATATAATAAAAATATTATATATTACAATTTGAATTACTATTTAAAAATAATAAAAATAAAAAATATTTTATATTAAGTCCTGAATTATTATATAAAAATTATAAAATAAAAATATTTTATATTAAATTTTGAGTTACTATTATTTTATATATATTGGAATTAAATATATCAGTTTTCGCCATTTGTATATTCAATTATGGGTATTTGTGCATTTAGTTATGGTCACTTGTGCATTCAATTATTGTCACTTATACATTCAGTTATAGTCATATGTACATTCGATTATAATCATATGTACATTACACCTGTTATCATCTCATCAATGTTGGTAATATACACAATTAGTATTTACTTATTTAATACGGTTTAGAGTCATATGGTTTATGATACAATTAGTTTTGGTCATCTGTACATTTAGTTATGATGACCTATATATTCAGTTATGATCATCTGTATATTTAATTATGATCATATTACATTATATGCGATTGTTATCTCATCAGTATTGGTAATGTGCATAATTTGTATTTACTTATATGATGCGATTTATATATATTTTATTTTATATAAAGCATATATAATTTATATATAATATATTATATTAATTTTTAAAAAAATAATTTGAGATTTAAAATAAATTTTTATTATTTTTAAATAGTAATTTAGAATTTAATTATTTTTATATAGTAATTTAGGATTTAATGTAAAATATTTTTATATTAAATTATTTTAAATATTAATTTAAAATTTAATATAAAATATATTTTTATTTTTATTATTTTTAAATATTATTTTTAATATGTATAGTAGTTAAATGGAAAGCTAATGAACTATGGGATAAAAGGATAATTATAATTTTTCAATAATAATTTTAATTAATGTTATTTTATTTTAGTAATTAATTTTCTTGCCTGCACCTATCTTCAATAATTTAAAATCCCTTTCTCTCTTTAGAAGTTTCCCAATTTAGATTGGGAAATTTAAGTTGACGTGTAATTTAGTTTAAATTAATTTAAACTTCTTTAAATATTGGTTAAAATAGCCTTAAAACACCAGCAAGATAAGAAGGGGAGGGAGAAGCTTGGTCTAGATTACGCCAAATGATCGTCCTTACTCTGTTCCCTCGTGTGACCTTCCCGTTCAACGTCCCTTCGCCATTGCTATGAAGAAGTCACACTTTCCTTCTCAAAAGCCCACCTCCCCTCCCCCTCTGTCTCTCATTTAACAGTTACTACTTTTACTTTTATTTTACATCTGGAATTATTTCCCTCTTTCTTGTCCTTGTTCCCTTGTTGATATAAAGTGCATGCTTGAATTGTAGGCTCAATTGGGTGTTTGAAGCCTCGCTTTTATTTTGAGCCAAGTCTAGGCTTCTTGGTTTCAGCTGCTTTTTTGTTTATTTATTTATTTTTTGAGTTGGGTGCCTTTTCGAAGATGGAGAAGCTTAATTTTGTAAAAAATGGTGTGTTTAGGTTGCCTCCTGGATTCCGGTTCCATCCTACAGATGAAGAGTTAGTTGTTCAGTACCTGAGACGAAAGGTGCTAGCCTGGCGGTTGCCTGCCTCTGTCATTCCTGAAGTTGATGTTTGCAAAACTGATCCTTGGGAATTGCCAGGTTGGTTACTTAAAACATAAGCAAAACTTCAAGACCTCAAGTCATAAAATTTGGTTTCTTAGATGCAAAAATAAAAAGGCAGCTTGAAGTAGATTGTCATTGACACCGAATTACTTTGTTCTATACTAAGAGCTAACTACTTTTATCAATTGTGGAAGTAGCGTGCTGAATTTGCTGTAAATGCTACTGGACTTTGAGCTGTTAACAATTATAAGCCTTTAGGACAAAATTTAAGAGAAAATTAGATGATCTAATGCATTGGATATTTGTTGTGTGTATAATCAGGTGATTTGGAGCAAGAGAGGTACTTTTTCAGCGCTAAAGAAGCCAAGTACGCCAATGGGAATAGATCTAACAGAGCCACAATTTCAGGTTATTGGAAAGCAACTGGAATTGACAAACCAATTGTGACTTGTAGGGGCAACCAAGTTGTGGGTATGAAGAAAACTCTGGTCTTTTACAAAGGAAAGCCCCCACGCGGGTCTCGGACCGATTGGATCATGCATGAATATCGCCTTGTCAGCGCTGAGACTGCAGCCTCCAATGCCCCACATAAGAAGAACCAAAGTCAGGTCAATTTTTGGTCTTGTAATTTCTGTTGCTTTATTTTTTATTACCACTGCTACTTATTGAGACGTTCTTCCTTTCATAATTCAGGCATCTCATCCAAACAAATTTCGAAAGCCATTCTAGAGAGTAGCAGTTATTAGTTAATCAGAATTGGCTATGTTGGTCAACCAGATTAACAATTTGTGTTAAAACTTTGCAGAGCCATGTGGTCCCAATGGAAAACTGGGTGCTGTGCCGCATATTTTTGAAGAAACGAAGTAGTACTACCAAAAACGATGATGACGGTATTAGCATGCAGTCTTGCAACGAGAACCGAGTTCGTAAACTAAGGAGAAGCAGGCCTGTTTTCTATGATTTCCTGACCACTAAGGACAGGGCTGACTTAAATCTTGCCACTTATTCCTCGTCCTCTGGTTCCAGTGGGATCATAGATGTTCCCTATAATGAAAAGGATGACCATGAAGAAAGTAGTAGTTGCAGTACTTTTCCTTATTTCAGAAGAAAACCTTGAAACCGCAGTTTCATATTATTTCTTTTCACCTGTATCAGTAGTTGTGATTCTGATTAGCCAATCAGAATAACCTCTTTAAATAAAAAGCAATCTTGCATTTGGTAATTTTAGTCTTTGCAACTTTTCTGTGATTATCACGCAGTCAATAAGAAAAAATGAAAAAAAAAAAAGGGTAGAACACTAGAATTCGGCATTACCTAATATATGAAGAGAAAACCATCTTAAACACATGGTGCCCCTTTTTAATGAATATCCAAATTTCAAAAGTCAAGTGATATTGCCCACTTTTTGGAATTTTACAATTGTATGTTCGTGTTCAGCATTCATTTCTAGATAACAAGCGTCACCCTGCATACCAAATGGTATATTGCTGCAAATTCACAGTAGAGTTTGATATCAAATGTCATAGTTTATGTAAGTTTGTGAGATATTATCTATTTCAATTCATGGAACTTACAATTTTATTACACAGAAAACGCCGCGCTATTAAAATTTGGTGTGGATACTTGTATACTGAATGGATTTTAGTACAAAGCCATATGAAATGCAAATGTTAAGAAAAAAGACAAATGAAAGGAAAATCCAAGAGGCGGACAAGAGAAAGTGGAAAGATGGAGAAAAGAAGTAAAAATGAGAAGGCATATTGGAACATATATATATATGTATATATATATATATATATATATATATATATATATGAATTTTGGCAATAGCAGAACGCTCTTCTGCGGAGGACAAGAATAAGCATAAGATCTTTCAAAATCAGCATTTGCACGAGGTTCGCTTCTCCTGTGCGGGCAAAAGCAGAACGCTTTTCTGCGGAGGACAAGAATAAGCGCAAGATCTTTCAAAATCAGCATTTGCACGAGGTTCGCTTCTCCTGGGCGGCAAAGGTGAAATCACTTGAAAAGAACCCAATTCCGTTGACACTCTTTCACAATGGATCGAATCTCCAAAAAACTCTGAACCGGCACCGAATTCAAATCTTGGTGTACTCTCATTCTAGTACAGTATATCATTGGAAAATGACCAAATTCTATAGTCTATACCAAGAAACAGGCATTCTGGGAATAATTTTTTCAGCATTTGTACTACCGTCGTGCACTCAATAGTAATACTCGTAAAATAATACAAGAAACAGGGGAGACTGGGCAAACGGGGCTAACTAAAATTTGAATTCACAAGACTAGATGGTAGAAGTAGGGAGACCAAGTTACAGAGATTCTTCAACTTAGGATGGCGGGAGTTTGACAATGAACTTTGGTTGGGGTCCACTCCAATCCAACCCTACTTTTCCCCCAACTTAAGACTTTTTAGTTATATATGATTTCTTCGAAACTCTTGCAAAGATTAGATGACGATTTAAATAAGCATCCCTTATACATAAAAAATTGCAGACCCTCTTCTCTTACTCCTTACCAATAGAAAATGTTCTCGCATTTCAAATTTAGCCGCTTAACAAATAAGAGGAATTTTAACCGTAAGATTATTATTCACGTATTTAAAAAAAATTAAGATTCATAATTTTTTTAAAATTAAAAAAATATTTTTAATAAATATTTTTTAAATTATTTTTAAAAAATTTTGAATCATATTTATATCTAATATTATTAAATTAAAAATAATATATTTTATAATATTTTTAAATTTAAAATAAAAAATTTATATCATTATTCTATCTCATTTTTTAAAATGTTTTATTTTATAATTTCTATCCATCTACCATGCAGTTTTTACGCTAATAATAATTATTGTACTTTTCAAAGAGCTGCTAGGATTTCTTAACGGGGAGGAGATACCTTCGTTGTTGTGTATTACACGCGGCTTGCATTCAATGGGCGCCAGTCCCGTATTATTGTTGACTCAGTTCTGATAATTAAACCATTAATTAGTGTAAGCTGAAAATACAAGTTACCTATTAGGATAATCATCCGCGACTTGTTGATATATATAGGCAACTGCTGAAAAGATTAAAAAATAAAAATATTGTCACGTTGAAAGCAGGTTGTCAAAAAACACGAGGATGTGATATCAGAAACCCGAGAGGTTGAAGAGTGTGCTCTATACGATTGCCAAGTGGATGACAGACAGACTCAGGACGGCATAGGTTATACCTTGATTGACAGTCTAATGTCGTTGATAATTGAGGTATTTGCTATGCCGTAACGGGAAGGGCAAAAACGAATAAAGTTTAAAATATGGGATGGATGACCCAAGACAAATTATATATATACATATATGTGTATATGCCGATCAGAGTTTCTTGAGACAAGGTTTTACAATGGCATCAGTCTGCTGGAGTTGTTCACGTCAGTTTGTACCAGTATAAATTTCATTTCCATGAAGGGGGAAATGGAAATTGGGTTGGGTCAAGGGATTGGTAAGTTGAACTTTCAAAACATTATCAATCACGTGGTGGATCACACTACACAGTGAAAGGAACAGCACCCAAAGTATTGTAGGCTTCACCTCCCTATCACTTAAAGAAACCCTACCTATCCTACAAATATACAATTTACAAAGGCCAAAACTATGGGTAAAATTGACATTTTAAATTGCAAATGCCTTCCAGGCAGGGAACTTATTAATCGATTATTATGTAAAATAAAAGTTGACTGGTTCCAGAAAACCAACCACTTTTATGCTCTGTTTGTTGGGACAGATTGAAGTTTAAAGGGGTTGCTTGGTATCTCTGCAACAATGACATCTCCAATATATTAACCACATTCAGGAACACATTGTTATCATCAAAATATGAATCTAATCTTCCCAAGGAAATGTTTTTGTTATGGGACCCCAACTAGCTGTAAATGACCTCAAGAACCATCCTCTTTCCCTCGCCCTCTTCTCTCCTCTCCACTCCACAACAATCAGCCCAACAGATAAATCAACCATTTTCTACATATAAAATGGGATTCAAAACCTGAGATTTTTTTTTTCTTTTCTTTCGGAACTTAGTAGCGAGGAATTGAATTATTAGGCAGGGCATCTAGCCATAAACAGCTTATACCCTGAAATGAATGCCGAGTTATTGTACTAGGAAATGAGTTGTCTAGACAGATGAGAACGGACAATTATAATTTCAGGCTCTTGCCCATGTATAAGGGGTTCCTCTATGCAGTTAAAAACTGAGCTCCTTAAAATAAATGACAAATCAAAACAGATACGCGCATGGGATGCCCAAAACCTCCATGATGATCTAAGGAGTTTCCAAATATAGGCTCCACCCATAGCTAAATATTCATTTTGAAGATGAACTATACCCGCAGTGACAATTTTCAATTTCGTACAAGCATACTTACAGTTCAATCTTGTTAATTCTTTTGCCATGTTAGCCAATAATAATCGCATGCCAGGTGCTATTATATCGGCAAATTTTTAGTAAGGCCAAAAATTTGCAAAGTCTATCATTTGATTGTTGCGTGTAAAAAAATGCAAACTCAATTAATGGAGGATCTCCAAAGATTCTGGGAGGTATGGAGACGTATGCAAGATAAAGGTTCGTAAGTTCAATTGAATTTTTCCAATGTCAAAATGGGTCTTCTGGCCTACAGAAGGACAACTAAGATGGGGTTATCAACTTTATTTGAGTGGTTTTGAGTCCACATTTATTATATCCAACTTTCCAACCCCTGTTTCAAGGACCACATCATCTCACAACAAGATTGTTATCTTTGTGATGCCCACTCCAGAGGGAAAGATTCTTCACGAAAAATCATAAGATCCCATCAAACCTTTAAACTTAGAGGGACCTTACAATGATATGCTGTTGCCAATACCGATGTACAAATCTCCATCATCATTTCAATAAAAAATCAATATTTATCAAGAATGTCCCTGTCAACAGCCGATACAAGCAGATCAGCAGCTGCTTAATTTTAAGAGGGGGTCAGAAAACCATAGTTAACTACAACATCAGTTATATTCGAAGGAGGTGGTTCTGTTCATGCCCTCAAAATCGTTTCATTATGAGAAAAACAAACATTTGCAGTATCTCAAAGATATAAAAAATTTCAATGATGATACTAAAATATTAAGCAAGAAAATATAATGAACCAGGCGTCACAAGTTATGGGAACAACACTATGCAAATTTATCAGTATACAACGGTAATAAAAGGGAAAATAAAAGGTCCAGTTACAGTAACCTAAGCATACGAGATTTTGCAGCACGCGGATGGATGAAAACCAAGGGTAATAAAATGCATCCAAGGCAAACAGTAAAATAGAAGATCCCATGCTGATTTCTTTATTAAATGATTATAAATTTGTGGCTTTTCAGTTGGAGGTCTGGGACTTAAGGAAAGCAAAACTGGTGATAGGCAGGCTAAGTTCCAACAGTAGCTTGTTTAATCTTTGAGCAGCTAAATAAAAGCTATGTTAGGTTTCTTTCATATATTTGTCACAGGTAAAGAGCATAAAATAAGATTTTAATCCATCATCTGAAGGCCACTGAAAACATTCAAGTACTTAAGTTTACTAAAACGGTTTTTTTCGTAGAATAATTTCTTTTCTGCAGAAGAAAAAAAACTCAAGGAGTGTTTAAATCCAATCAAAAGAAAGGCCAGGGACAATAGGTGCTGATTCTCTTAACTGAGTATCAGCATGACGACAAATTCATGGCAATTAGACAACCTAATGTGAGAAATTTAAACTATGTTATCGTAGAATGAGAGCAAGCAATTGACCAACCAAAAGCAGGGATTGAGGCCGCAAATGTGTTTTCAGTTTCATTGCGTTTATCATGGTTACTGACATAACGAATGATATCATGATTATGATTATTGTAAGCATTGCGGTGGTGAATTTTTTTCTATTTTACATAATTTATAATAAAACATAACAATTATAATTTTAAAAATATATTTTTTAATGATTTTAAAAGTGGTGTATGGCAATCTATTAACTTCTATTTTTATAAGAAAAAAGGTATTCACAATTTTTTGTTATTATTCATATCAGAAAGGTTTCAAACTTATTTATGAATTTATAGGAAATAGGGATATTAATAATAAAAAAAAATGTTAAATGTCCAGCAATTTTAATCAATAATATGAAAAAAATAATTTAAAATTTCATCCATAACAAATAAAATTCATAAAATTTCCTTCCTAATCAAAGTCATCAAAAACATAATTATATATTCATAAATTGAAAAAAATTGAAATGCATTACAAAATTTCCATGTTACCTTGACAGGATTTAGTTATAAAATTAATAAAATCAATGTTTATTTTCCTTATCTGTTCATAAGATTTAGTTAAGGAATATATATAAATATATATATAATTGTTTTAATTTTTTAAATTGGAAAAACAACAAAAATACGGTGACCAAGATAAAAATCATTGCAAAATTCAAATATAAATTATAAGTTAATAAAATAAATGTATAACTTATTTTCATCTAAAATAAATGTATAATTTAATAATTAACAAATTAAAAAAAGAATTGGTTAGGTCGGGTTTAAAATGGACGGAACCCACCCAATCAACTCACCCAACAAAACCGTAACGCCAAAGATCTTTTCTTCTTATTTCATTTCTTACTAAACCAAAATCCCTAATAACCCCATTTCCCTCCAACTCAGAAAGCCTCTCATCAAAAACGTAAAACCATTTTTTTTTTTTTTCAATTTGTGTCTCTTTCTTTTCTTTTTCTCTTTCTCAACCATGACTCATCTTAATTTTTTTCATTCCCTTCTTCCTTTAAAGCTTCAGAACCACCCACACCTTCCCCAGTCACAATCCCAACCTCCCATACTCCCTTGTTTTAGGCTTTTGTCCCCTCAACGGCTTGAGTTCTTGAACCCCTTTTGGCTCCTAGCAAAACCCATGCCTTTAATCGGTGTGACGGTGTTGGCGGCAACATAAATATCCTCTCCTCTTTGCATTGATTCCAAAATTATTGATGCCCACTTTGTTTGTCTCTGTTTGCTTTTGCTATGCTTTCGAGGTTTTTTTTTTTTTTTTTTCTTAATGGGAAACGATAATGACGGGAACAGCGGTCTCCGTTATGACTGCTATTCTCTGTTTTGGCGTTTTATTGTGGTCGTTACCAATCGCGTGTTCTTCTTTTCACGCAGTGATCTGATGGCAGCGAAATATTTAAAAATATTTAATTTGATCGTATTAAATATGGTTATGTACAATAAAATTATTTTAATTAGTTATTTGAGTTGTAAATTTAAATATATCGTTTATAAATTTTAAATTTATGTGAAAATTTTAATCAAGTAGCTTTCTTTACTAATTTTTCGTATGACAAAGTGTGTGAATACTCTTAGTATTGATTGATTTTTGATTTGTATAGTTTGATTTTTTCTAATAATCACTTTGTGCCATCTGTTTAAAATCATGAGACATTATGATTATAAACCTCTAGATGTAACTATAAGGTCTAAGAAAGAATCTAAGTATAAGCATCTTATAACAAGGTAGTCATAATTTTAATTTTTTTAATTAAAATAATTATTTTATTAATTTCATAAAACTCATATGTAGTATCAAACTTAGTATAATTGCTCACTATTATTTGGCTCAAACCTTAGTGTCCATAGATAATATTTTAGCTCAAATTTATTTTATAGAATTTAACCTATTTAATTGAATACTAATTAATTTTAATTAAATTATTAATTTTATTTAGCTCAATAATTTTGCATAACTCTAATTTTAACTCAAAATAAAATCATGATAATTTTATTCGAATATAATAATTATGTACTAATTATCAAAATAAAATTAACTATAATAAAATAATTAATTTAATTATAAATTAAAATAAATAAATAAAATAACTTTTTAAATTTATTTAGAATGTTATTCATGTTTAATTTATAAATAAATATTTAAACAAGTCTTAATAGATATGAAATTAATTATATATAATTAATTTTTCTTATCTATTTAATTTAAATTACTAATTCTTATCTAAATAAATATTTAATCAAATTAAATATATATTCTAAGTAAATAATACAAAAAAATTATTTTTATTTATTTACTGAAGAAAATGCCTACATTCTTGAAGTAAGTGAATCCAGCATACGATTTCACCATATTGAGAATCTTCCATCTCCGGATATTTCGATTAATAATTAACTGTTAAGGAATTATATTGAGTTAGTGATAGGACCAACATGACATATATAATCAGGCTCCAATATTTTATCCTGAATAATTTATCACATAATTATTAATCTCAGATTCATACTACTAAAGACCTAAGACTACATTACCATTTATATAACATATTACATAAGCTTTATAAATAACCTTTTAGTCTAATGACCTTGTCATTTGTGTAAAACTCTCATATGATATCTATGATCAATTTAAGGTTAAAAGTCCATTTTACTTACTTGATTGCCTTATCTTAAATTTCCATTATACTTTTCATTTAAAAATGATTATTCATGACATGTGAATAATTTATCATTTGACAAACAAATAATTGAAGCCTCATCTATTTTCACTATACCATATAATGACTTTTAAGACAATAACCTTAACTCTTTATGAGAGCTATGATTCCATATCTATAAGTAAAGCTTTTATAAAGTATAAGTCATATGCCCAATGAACCGATCTAGTAGCTTACTACTTAGAGATGCTTTAGCCTTTGGAACATCAAAGCATATAAGTCATACACATGGAGTCAATTATTTACTCAGAATTAAGGTAATTAGACAATGAATGTCAAAATTAAATTAATCTATGTAAATGGACTTATTAATAGATTAACTGCACTTTGGTCTAGTATAATATATCATCACCTCTAGGTAATATACCTATGTCTCTACTAAGGAGTCAAACCACTACGATGACCAAGGCAAGTTATCTCTCTAATTGGATTTAGATAACATAACAATTTTAGTATGAGTTAATCATTCACATTAACCCTATAGACTATGGACTATCAATTTAGACTACTTACCTTAGAATGTTGTCTTTCTGCATATAAAGACCATTATATGCAACGTTCTAATGATATAAACATAAGTAGTCAACGAGACATATTTGCTTACATTTACTTTAACGTGTAAATCCGAAAGGATGGAATGGCAATGATATAATGATAACTCGAATATATATATATATATATATATATGAATAATTAGTCCAAATTAATGAAATACATCAAATATCTTTCATCCTTAGAGCATTCTTAATAAACCATTATTTAAGCATTTAGTGGTGGCAAATGGTGCCACTACCGCGAAA
Source organism: Adansonia rubrostipa (assembly GCA_038381775.1). Lineage (NCBI taxonomy): Eukaryota > Viridiplantae > Streptophyta > Magnoliopsida > Malvales > Malvaceae > Adansonia > Adansonia rubrostipa. Next base: position 119,958 of record JBBYHM010013562.1, read on the forward strand.
TAGTAGCCATGATGCTATAATGCCACCGTTATTTGAATCTTAAGGAATCTAAGTACTCAATGTTAAACTACTAAACTCTGACTCGCTAATTAAACACATTTAATGCTAGCCTAACTCTATCAATGCATTAAAAACAACATAAAAAAAACCTTCGGCTTTCAAATTTTGTTCTTTATTAGTATTGAGTATCCCTATGCCAATAGCTAAGAAATGGAAAAATCATTTTGTATGAGTTATCTAAAAACCTAATTTTGTCGAGCCTTTTTCAAACAGACAATGCCCAATCAGAGAATTTTAGATAAAATACACTTGTCTCTCTTCCCTGACCAATGTTCTTATATCCCAGGATTTAATTAGAAGGCAATAAGATAACATAATAAAAATAAAAATTAAGGACAATTGTCGAGTGTTGTGTCGTTAATTTTTTTGGGGAAGTTTGAAATGCCTAGGGACTATATTGAAAAATGTGAAAAAATGTCATTTTATGAATTTCACAAAGATGTATTAATATATTTCATTAATGTATCAGTATATCATCGGGTTTTGATTGTTCCAAACTTGCAACATGCATGCATATCAATACGAGCTATGCTATATCGATACAATGCACATTTTATTGATACAATGTGTTTTGTATCAATATAATGTCGAGTTTTTTGAGTTTTTTGGTTTTGGGAAAGCACTTGTATCGATACTCCATGAAATTTTTCCCCATGAAAAATCTTTTTCACCTAAGTTTTCCTACATTTCACCTTCCTAATGGCCTTGGATCACTTCATAATCATACAAGAAGTCCTTTATAAACATTTTTCATTAAAACATGGACATGAGAACCACCCACATGGATTAAGCCATTAAAGCTTAAATAAGCCATGGATAAATGATTTTAATGCTCAAATCATACATAGGAACTAAATAGCATCTATACACAAGAACAAAATGACATCTGTTTGGTTATTTTCTGACTATTTTGAGTCTAGTTCAACCAAATTTCGATGGATGTCTATTTTGAGTTAAAGTTAAAACATTTTCTTACATGGAGCCAAGATATCGCCATTTGGAGTAGGGATTCTCTTTGAGGGCATGTAGTTGAGATTGTCCACCAAACTCAGTTGAAAATATGGTCCATTTAGAAGGGTTTTAGAACATAATCAGATCATCTAGCCTTGTAAAGTGATTGCTTGCAAGTAAGTTTGGGTGAGTTGTCAAGTTTTGAATGGAAGTGCATAGGGATGAGAAGCAATCAGCAAGGGAGGTTTTTAATTCCCTTGGATCCAAAACAGAGGAGAGAGCTGGTTCTCAGTAGAAAAAACCAAAAAAGAAAATGAAGAAATAAAAAAAAAGAAAAACAAAGGAAAAATAGAGTTTCTTCAAGTCTAATCCAAGGTGGTTTCTCCATTTGTTTTCTACTTTGTTTTGGATCATTTTTCTCTTCATCTTATGTGAGCTTGTGGATCTTAAGCCATGCTTAGGTGATGATTTGAGCCAAAGGTGTAGAAACCATGTTTATGGCCAAATCTTGAACTATGATCTTCGAATCTTTTCTTTTAGTTTTCTTTGCTAATTTTTGTTAAATGTTTCTTCAAAATCAAATTTTCCATTTTTTCATAGATTTTAAAATAAGTTTGCATAAGTTATGGTTGTTTTCACCAATTTTGTTTTCCTTGTTCTTACCTTTGTTAGTTATCCCATGCCATGCATTTTTCATGTTTTGTCTGGTTCATGCATTTTAGGGTATTTTCATCCATTATAGTCATTATTCATATGTCCATATATTTTCCATGAAAATACTATGAAAATACCATGCATTTTACTATACTTATGTATGTTCATGTTAATGGATTATTTTATGTTTAGCATCATATATGACATGCATTATATGACATTTTCATGCATTATGACAGTTATTCATATGCTCATGTATTTTCCATAAGGTACTGTGCTTATGACCATACCGCCACGGATAATGTTAAATCCATGTTTTTTCATGTTGATGAGGTATTTTGTACATAAAATTCATAAATGATGCCAATCTTGTATGTTTGTTGAGAAAAAATTTCATAGGTGCATTTATGATGTTAGAAACCATAAGTGACCATTTTGTAATTTTTCTATGATGTTTTCATGCATATTAAAGATTTTATGCAAGTTCATGCATTTTAGGATCATTTTAGTTATTTTCCATAACTTAAGGGTTATTATGTAATTTCATGCATTTTTATGATTTAGGGGTTATTTAGTAATTTCATGTATTTTAGCACCTTTTTTTCAGCTTCCATGATTTAAGGGTTATTATTTAGCTTTATGCATGTTTGCATCATCTTAGTAATGTGCCATGTTTTAAGATTATTTATGCAATTTCATGCATTTTAGGGCAATTTTAGTCATTTTTCATGATTTAAGGGTTATTATCTAATTTCATGCATGTTTGCATCACTTAGTCATTTGCCATGATTTAGGACAATTTATGCAATTTCATGCATTTTAGGGTCATTTTAGTAATTTTATATGTTTTAGGGACTATTATCTAATTTCATACATTTTTTGGCCATTTTTGTAATTTCCTATGATCTAGGGACTTTAGTGCAATTTCATGAATTTCGATGTTATGTAGTCATTTTCTAATGTTACTTAGAGACTTCTATGTCATTTCATGTATTTTAATGTCATTTAGGTCATTTTTCATGATCTAGAGACGTTTGTATAATTTATGAATGTTAGCATCATTTAAGTCGTTTTCCATGATCTTGAGACTTTCTTGCAATTTCACGTAGTTTAAAGATATTTAAGTCATTTTCAATGTCTTAAGAGTTATTATATAAAATTTCAAGCATTTAAATCATCTTTTATAATTTAGGGACTATTCCATAATGTCCAAGCATGCTAAGTCCATTTAGATTATTTTTTATAATCAAAACATCATTTTGCAATATCATGTATGTACTTTGGAGTAATTTTCATGATGTTATATTTTTAATTTAATATGTTCATATGTTATTTATAATATAATATTTTTTCAAATATCCGAGTCAATACATTGAGTTAAAATAGTCCATAGGTGTGCTTCTAGTATATGAAAATTGCCTCATCGATTATTTTATACAAAGGTATATCTTCTTTAAACAAGTAAATTAGAAATTTCAGTTTTCCTAAAAAATAAAACTTTCGTATTGCTTTATTTTTTAGAGGGGTGAAAAAAATATAAAAATCCAATTTACTTAAGACGATAATCATAATATTAATTAGAAATAATTTTAAAAAATAGAGAATTATAATTAAATATAAAAAAAGAAAACCAATCATATTCGAGACCACATAATTAAGAGGTACTAATTTTCAGGCGTCATGAGAGGGAATGATCCTTACTCATGATTGTAACTGACTCTTGAACTCTTTCATGCAAACTTTGGTACAAACATCCTCAGAGCTTTGTTTGAGGGTATCGTAACCCTTAAAATATGAGCCTAGTAGGTGAGCAATCTCACTTAGCTAAAACTAGACTAGTGGCGACTTTTAATTATTTAGTCATTTCATAATGACCACTAAGGGTTAAGCTGGATGTGCGATTCGTTTGATAGTTAAGTCCCATCCTAATATAAGACAATGAAATTTATTTGTTTAAGTCTTGCATGTCAGATTCACGTTTGGTATGACGAGTTATAGATAGGAGCACATACATAAACAAAAGGACAAAAATATTACTCCTGAATACTCTTATGAGGAAATCCTAATTAAAAAGACTTTATACCAGATGAAATTAAACCTCCATGCAATCTTGAGCAAGTATGAGTGACTTTGCAATTTATTATTTGCACAAAATTTGAGAAAACATAAAAATCCATTCAGACTACATCTTCACCTCCAACCTTCCATCACTCAATACCTTCATCAAGTTCATCCCTATATCTCGTGACCTTTTATGCAAACCTTTTTGACCCAAAGTATAAAAAGCAAAGGAACTTGGGAAACAGTTCGAGCGATTCTCAGAAGTAAAAAAGAAAAAAGGATAAAGGTGTATCATGCCCCATCGATTTCCTATATCGAGCTTTTTTCTTTGCTTATTCAGAATCAGATGACCACTACTGCTCAGTAAAGCCTAAGAAACCTCCCTACCTGAAGTGATACAATCTAAGCGTCAAATGTGAATATCACCAAAAGATAAAAGGCCATTCCATGAAATGCTATAATGCATTTAAGAGCAAAGTACATGCTTCTAAGGATGATAACTCGACAAAATTCTAGAAGCTTATGGATGCCTATTAAGGATGGTTGGTCTAAAGGTTATCAACCTTATGGTAGTATGCCAATTAGGGGTAGTTTTTATCTTAACTTTAAAACTCTAAAAGTTATGAATTTCAGTTTGAAGTGAATAAAATTTAGTTGGTGAATATCGTGCATTCTATCATAGGCCATGAACTTTGATTTCCAGTATCGAGGGCAATGAGAACATCAAAAAAATTTTAATTTGGTGGGTGATCACTATTAGATTGGACTTTTTTTGAAAAACCTTTCACCTCCATTTATATAGACATTCAGCTATAGATCTTTGCACCCTAATGTTTTTTTTGGATTTTTTTAGGGTCAAAAAACAAGTTATACTTCTAAAAGATTCAGATGCTGATAAGTCGATATGTCTTAAAATAAAGATAGTAATTCTGAGATCTCCCATTTTTGGATAACTTTTCACCATGACTTCTTTCAAATCCTTGATTTAAGAAGAATGAGAGTAAAAATTAGCCAAAAACACCTTTTCTTTTAGGATAAAATCTTTTCAATCTAATGCCCAATGAATAAGATGTAAGATTCAAAATGTTCTTCTATTTTGATTTGATTTTTTCTTTAAAAACTCAACCAAAACTAAGATTCGTTGGTGGCTACGGAGTTGATAATGTTGAAAGGCATGCATTAAGCCAAAATATTAAATAAATAAATAAACAAAAATAGAAAAAAAGGATAAAAACTGAGCGCAACATCATGTTGTTAAGGTACTCAAAATGATTCCTAAAAGAAAACCATCCTCTTTCCTAGCAAAATGCTTGTCAATTTAAATGGCTTTGTTTGAAATGAAAAATAACCATCTTTCTCTAACCTTTTGCAAATATAGAAAAATTATCCCTTTTTCCAATTCCCTTTGAGCCTAATAATTTATTCTTTCTTTAAGCCCTAATCAAAGATTACCCTCCACACAGGGGAGCAAGTGAAGCAAAGCTTTAAAGTCAACCAAAACCAAGATTCTTTGGTGGCTACAGAGCTGATAATGTTGAGAGGCATGCATTAAGCCAAAATATTAAATAAATAAATAAACAAAAATAGAAAAAAAAGGAAAAAATTGAGTGCAACATCCTATTTTTAAGGTACTTAAAATGATTCCCGAAAGAAAACCATCCTCTTTCCTAGCAAAATGCTTGTCAATTCAAATGACTTTGTTTGAAATGAAAAATGGCCATCTTTCTCTATCTATTGGCAAATATAGAAAAATTATCCCCTTTCCAGTTCCTTTTGAGCTTAATAATTTATTCTTTTTTTAAATCGTAATCAAGGATTACCTTTCACACTTGGGAGCAAGTGAAGCAAAGCTTCAAAGTTAGAAGAGGCAAATCCTGTTCTAAAGTTATAAGAAAAACAAGTCAATTGTCATAAGGTTAACTATGAAGACCAATCAAAGTTTAAATTTCAAAAGGCAAATTTGGTTCTAAAATTACAAAAAAAAAAAGTTCGTTATCACAAGGCTAATTTTGAAGACTAATCAAAGTTCAAATTTCAAGTTCCGTCAGAATAAAGAATGAAGAAAGAGAAGATAAGGAAAAAATAGAAAAAGCAAAGGAAAATGTAAAAGCATAATGAAACAAGAAAATAAAGATGTATTTTTTTAAGAGGATATGGCGAATAGATATTCTTCTGAAGAGAAATGATCCTTAAACACTTGATTTGGGCTTGTCTATCCCTTTTTTTCTAAACCTTGAATCATGGCCTACATTATGTACCTATGAAATCCAATTTGATCAAGCATAACTATTTAGGTTGTTAAGCTATTTCTAGGAAGCTCTTAGAATATCCATCTTTTTGTATGATTTTTGAGTCCTCAAGAATATGATGAGGCAATTGATTAAAAAAAACAAAAAAACAAGAGAAAAAAAGAAGAAAAAATGAAAACAAATAAAGTTCTAAGGTGAAAACCTGGAAAGTGCAATCTAAAACAAACTTAAAGGCATAGGATTTACTCTTAAAACGACAAAGGTAGCCACCAAAGAAAGAGTACTCTTTATTGTTAATTCAGAAATGATCTCAAACCTTTAGAAATTTCACGACATCAGTAAAAAATTAAGTTAAATGCCTAACTATTGATTTAATTCAAGATAGTCTTTCAAAATTTCATGTCTGAATTTCAGAATTAGTGCTTCCCCAAGGCCTTCCAAATTGACCCCTTTGGGACTTACTATTTACTAGCATTAGTTTAACACCTTTCTAGCTATTGTATTTGAAGATCAAAAGGATGTTACAATTTGATTATTTGCCTTGGAAGGATCTGCATAAAAAGAACATCTAATTAAACTTGGTCTTGATAACCCTCGACCTCATTACATCAATTTCTTCAAGATGAATTTTAGAAGTGTTACCCTCTTTGTCCCTTTAAATTTATTTCCTCATTTCATTCAAAAATATCCTAAATGTTGATCATCAATTACAAAAAATCCTTAAAAATGAAAGGATGTAGATGGTATATCCATTATCATTGATATTAGAAATTCATGGTGGAAATCATTTAGAAATTTTTAAAGTTAAAGTATATATTTCCCAAGTTAGAATGAAAAGGTGGTCTTGTTTTATAAATCCTAGAATTTGGATGAATTTTGATACTTTACATGATTGTAATGGGAGTATGTAAATGTGCATCATGCAATGAAATGTTGACTCTTATTCAATTGCATAAGTTGTATCATTGAATTGATAAACACTAATTTGATATTTGGTGACTTTTCAGGAAAAATAAAAAAATTCTTAGATTTTTTAAGTCAAGATTGGAAAAAATATTTCATAAGGCAACATGAAATCGCCCTTCAATGATTTAAACTTTCAGTAGCAAGCCACCAAGAAGAAGAAAAAGTTGGCAATAATAAGGCTCAAATTGATGAGGCCTCACCAAGTCATAAGAAGTTAGATCTTTATGACATTTGAATTTTATGTCCTCTTCATTTGATCACATGAAATGTAGCTGAAGTAGAGTTCAAGTGAACTCCATCCAATTAAACAGAAGGATTAGTAAAGTTTTTCTTTGTTAGTTTCACTTGATTAAGTCTAAAACTATTGAAATTAAATGTCATCTTCCTTTTGTCATATGAAATGTAGGTGAAGTAAAATTTAAGTCAACTTTATTTGAGTAAACAGAAAGATCGACAAAGTTTTTCTTTGCCAGTTTCACTTGGTTAGGACCTAGTGGAGTAAGATGGCCTCTTTATTCAATCATGTGAAATGTAAGTGAAGTAGGCCTTAAGTTAAATTCATCCGATTAAGTAGAAGATCCATGGAGTTTTTATTTGTTAGCTTCACTTGGTGGGAATCGGTGGAGTAAAATGGCCTCTTTATCTGATCATGTGAAATATATATGAAATAGGATTAATCAACTCAGTTCGATTAAGTAGAAGAAACAATGGAGTTTTTCTTTGTCAACTTCATTTGGTTAGGAATCGATAGAGTAACATGACCTCTTCATTTGATCATATGTGAAATATAGGTGAAGAAGGCTTTAAGTCAATTTGGATCGATTAAGTAGATGACTGATGGAGTTTATTTAGGTTATCGTGATTTGGTAAAACTCCAAAAAAGTTGCCAACATAAAATGAAAAGCCCAAGAGTAGCTGATGGTTGCACCCTTGTTGAAATTGGCAATAAAATAAAAAGACTAAGAGTTGTTGATCATTCAACCCCTGTCAAAATTGGCACCAAAATATTAAAATCCCAAAAATATATAATGGCCTCGGTCTAATCTAAATTGGCATTGAAATGAAAAGCCCAAGAGTAGCTGATGGTTCCAACCCTATGAAATTGGCACCAAACTTTTAAAAGCCCTAAAATAAATAATGGCCTCAACCTAGCCAAAGTTGGCACTAAAATGAAAAAGCCTAAGAGTAGCTAGTGGTCTGTCCTAGTAAAATTTGCACCAAAATTTGAACACCCAAGAGTAGTTGATGGCCTTAACTCAATCAAAATTGGCATAAAAATGTGAAAACCCAATGTAGTTTGTTAGGTAAAAACCAATGCAGTTGGCTTGCATAAAAAAATCACTTTTTGATAGAAAGGCTTATTGCAGCCCAAACAAAATTGTGTCTATTTAGTCTTTGCCTTATTCTTGATCTTCAGTAATAGTAAAAAAGAGGTAGATGTAGACACCTAATTTTGTCCGAGCCTTTCCTTATAGTTTTAAAATATCCAAGATTGATAATTAAGTAATCATCTCAGTAAAGGTTAACTTCCCCTTGGTGGTTTCGCATTTTCAAGACCTATTTGATAATGTCTAAATGATCACTTATGCACGTGATAGGAAAATCACCATTTCAAAGGTGGTAGAAAACAAACCTCAAATAAAAAAGATAAATATTTAAGTAAAAAATTAGTTTTTAACTTTATCCTTTTGAAAGTTTGAAATTTATCTATGCATATGATGTCACAATCAAATTTCCACTTTAGAAAATTTTAAGATTTTTTCGTAAAATTTAAGGAGTCAATTTTCTTATATTTTTATTGATACCAGTGTAGTATTTATGCCAATACTCATCCCAAAAAATAAAAAATATTCAAGAAAAAATTCATATTAGTATTTTATACCATGAAGTGTCAAGTTGTCAAATTTATTCATTAATTTTGAAATTTTTATAGTATCACTAGTGTCTTGCTCGTGAAATTTTTTGGTAAAATTTTTTTCAGATTTTAAGTTTTCATCTTTATTATTTATATTAATTAATATTATCAGTAATATGCTGAATTCAATTTATTTTTATAAGTTTGAACTTATTATTAGAGTTTTGTCATTTCTATAATATAAACTTTTCCATATCTGTAAACTTTTCCATTTCTATAATATTAGGATTTATGCTTGTAAAATTTTATGAGTTTAGAATTTTTAAATACCTTTTTTCTTATACATAAAATTTCTCATTTTTTTTTAATTTCTATATGAAAACTTCATTAACTTTATTTTTTAATAGGCCAAAATATATTCTTTTCCATTTCATGGGTTTTAAAACCCATTATATTTTTTAATAGGTTTAATGAGCCCATTAACTTTCAACAAGTCAAACAAGCTTGCCAAGCTTATTTTTTGATTTTCTATCAAGTCCATTTCATTCTCTACAAGCCCAACAAGCCCAATTTTGTTTATTCCACCAAGCCCATTAATTTTCCAATGAGGCCTAATTAAGCCCATTTTAATTTTACAACAAAGCCTAATAATTTTTTCTCTCTCTGAAATTGTTATTAATTCTTTTGGATCCAAAATATTTATATAAAAATTTAATTTGGCCTTTTACATGATTAAATTCGTAATTGGATTTGTCAATTTATATTAATTTCTTAGAATTTAGTCTTTCCATTTTAATTTTTTATTTTTTCATAGAATTTGCAATTGTAATTTTATTTATTCATACATTTTCAATAATTTGTGTATATTTAATTTAATTTCAGAATTTGATAATTCAATTATATGAGAATTAATTTAATTGGGATTAAATTTTTCATTAAGATTAATATTATTTAAACCATCATAAAGTCAAAATTCTAGATGATTAGTCATTAATGATGACTCACACAAATATATTAGTTAAACCTCATCAAAAAAGTAAAGAATCTAAAAAATAGTGATAAAAAAATAAAGGAAATTAGTTGAAAATCCTAGAACCATTCGGGCAAGGGGATTTTTTAGCCCCTTGGCCGAACCTCCGCTTATTAATATGGGGAGGATGATTCAAGATGAATTTTAATGCTTCCATAAGCAAAAACCACTAAAAAACAAGGTTCTTTTCTTTAAGTTTTTCAAGTTTTTAGGTAAATTCACTTATAAAACTTTTGATTTTGTTGTTGATTTCATGCATGTTTCATCCTTTTAGTGAGCTATGTGACTACTTGGGTTCATAGACTTTGATCCATGTTGAAAGGCTTAGTATAAAAGCTATGATCAAAGTTGTATGATGTAATTGTTAAATTTGATTTATATTAGCAATAGTTTGATTTTCATCAAGAAAATAGATGTCTGTTGTGAAAATAATGTTGCTATATTTGTAGATAATTTTATGCTATTTTCCTTGGTATTTTCATGTTGATTCATGATGAGATATGTTGATATATTCATTATTTTTCATGATCTCATGCATATTTAGGTTTGATAAAATTTAAAAATGTACTTATGTTGATATTTAAGAAATTATATGGAGAAAAAAATTGCTTTTGCGTGATATAATCTTGGCCAAATATGATGGTATGCTTAGAATAAATTTTGATTCTTGATTTTATGATGTTTTCGATTATTTTGTAATTTTTGAAACTTACACGGGCCTAACAAAAATTTTCCTAAAATTTCTAAGGCTATCGAAGGGTATTTTCGTACTTGTTCAAGACTAACAAGGATGATTTTGTGATGTTTTTTATTTTTTTAGGTTATTTGGTAATTATGGAAAATGGAGAGACTAAATTGTAGAAATTTTAAAAAAAATTCCAAGGCCATCCATACTTGGCCGAATGCTTTTTATGACTTTTAGTACGATTTCCATGATTTTGGTGATGTGTTTGATGCTTAATTTCGAGTTTAAATCATGTAGAGAACTAAATTGCAAAAACTTTTCTAAAGCCTTCCAAGCTTAGTCAAATTCATTGTAGCACTTTTAAGAGTGTTTTCATGCATTTTTAACATGTTTAAATGCATAACATGCATTTTTAACCTTTTAGAGGGCTTTTTTGTAATTTTAAAAAGTTTAAGGCCTTATTTGCAAAAAGGGAAAAAATTGTTCCAAGCCCAAAGGTGCTTGGCCAAATGATATTTACGATTTTTGGTGAATTTTCCATGTTGATTTTGATATGTTTAATATTTGATTTTCTAATTTACTTTGTGTAAGGACTATTTTGCGAAGTTAGAGAACATTAGGGTCCACTAAGAAGGCCTTGTATTTGTAAGGTTAAAAAGTCATTTCCCATATCTAATTATCCATTTAGTGTATTTTGGTAATTTAGAAACACTTATTGCAATTTTAGCTTTTTTGAGGCTAAATGCAATTTTGAAAAATAGAGGGACCTATTAGCTATTTTGGCATTTTAGGTCGTCTTTGGTATACAATTTACCCACCTTAAGTAAAATTGGTATTTCATATCATTTTCAAGTCCTTTAGGGTAGCGGGGTAATTATATGTTAAAGTTATATGCTAAAAGCATTTTAATAATTTACTCTAGAACTGAGTCCATTATAATCACTAGGATACTTCTACATTGAAGGTGCATAATAGGGATGGGTTAATCTTTTATGATGTTATTGAGTCCTTTAGGGTTGTTGGAATACTTCCATCTCGAAGGTAAACATTAGGGACATTTTAATAATTTACATTAGAACCAAGTCCTATGTGATCATGGGATATTTATATGTTGAAGGTGCATAGTAGGAATAGGTTCATTTGTTTATGATGTTATCAAGTCTTTTAGGGTTATCGGGATACTATTTCAAAAGAAAACCTTATAGACATTTTAGTAATTTATTCCTAATGTGATCATCAGGATACTTTCATATCAAAGGTATACAGTAGGACTAGGTTTGCCTTTTTACGATAATATCAAGTTCTTTAGGTCACTAGGATACTTTCATGTCAAAAGTATACCTTAAGGATGTTTTAATAATTTACCTTAGAACCGAGCCTTTTAGGATCATCGGGATATTTCTATGTCAAAGGCATACTTCAGGGGACATATTGGTCTCTTTGACCAAATCCGAGTCTTAGGATAAGTTTTTATTATTTTTCATAAAATCAAAAATTTTAAAAAATAAAGCAATGTCTTCAAGTTAAAGTAGTTCATGGAATGTCTCTTAGTATATGAGAGGGGTTCTACTAAAAATTTTAATAATAAGGTATCCTTTTTAAAATAAAAATCGAGATTTTTTGAATTTTGTAAGGACAAAACCTTTCATATTTCTTTGGCCTTCTGGTGGGGTACAAAAGATATTTTGGATTTGTAAAACCTTTAATATTCCTCCAGCTCTCTAGTCAGTTACTAAAAAGGTAAGGATAAAAGCTTCAATGTTCCTCCGGTGCTCAGTTGGGTGCGAAAGATATTTTGATTTTCAAAAATATCAGAAACTCGATTTTCTCATGTGAAATAATAAATTTGTTTTATAAAATTTTATTTTGATATATGAGAATTATAATTAAATGCTTGATATTAAAATCAAATTGAAATCAAATTTTAGGTTAATAGATGATTAATAAGGTATCGATTACCACGCATCATGAGAGGGATCGATGCTTACTCATGATTGTAACCAATTTCTAAACCTTTTAAAATGATCTTTAGTGTTATCACAGACCTCGAAGTTTATTTTAAGGGTTTCGTAACCCTTAAAATATGAACTTTGATTGATGACCAATCTCACCTAGCCAAAATAGATTGGTGGCAAAAACAAATAGTTATTTTGTAACAATTATTTAGGGTTAAGTCAAGTGAATGATTCACCTTGACCACTCAATCCCTAAAAATAAGAAAAGTATTAATGTTATGACCCTTAAAAATATAAAAGTAATGATATAATGATAAATAGGAATGAGGGTATGCCCATCTTTTAAGTATGACTAATCAAGATTTGTTTATGGGACATGTTATGGCACGCTATCGTCGTAACCCAAAGCTATCCAAGTGTTTAGCCTCTAATAATTATCCACACAGGTGACTAGATATTGGTGTATGCCATTGAACCAATCAGATTAGGACATGGGATACATAGTTAAATAACCATATGTATCTTACTAAATTAAAGTAACATAGGTTTTTCTTCATGTTCTTTGCATGATTGATACTTAATGCAAACACTAATTAGATGAAGCCCATGAAACACAATGGCTTTTCAAACCAAAGCAAGTTTTCATGCTTCGTCTATATGAACAAGAGCAATTTATTCACCTGGATTGATTCTATTCAGCTAAGCTTGTAATCAACCTAAGATCGAGGTGCCTCAACTATTCTTACCGAGCAAGGGGAATGACTTAGGGACTGCATGCGTTAGAAGCAGTCCTAAACATGCATATAATCAATTGTACGAGCCAAACTCAATTAACCATATTGAATGTTTAGAGGAAATTAAAGATATAAATGCCGAGAAATGTTTTTAACCATCTCTTACTTTTTTAAGTCTAGATCCTGAGTAGTGTTGAATGAACTTTATCACTCAGGATACTTATTTTCCTGTCAATACAAGTTTATTTTTACATTGATTATAATTTGCCATTTGGCTTTTTGTTTGATGGCTAAAACATGTCCAGAAAATAAAACCAAGTTGAGATGAATGAACATGTTAGGGTTTTTGTGTCATGAATGTTATAACATCAAGAATGTTTAAGCATACCATTATGTGTCAGATTGATGGCTAATGGTGACACTAGAAATATCATGATAGCTTGGTTTTGAGCAAAGTGTCCTAAAGAGAATTGGTGCCTTGAACGAGGATCATGTGTCGACAGAGTTAATATCTCAAAGTTTGGTTATAGGGTACGTACCTTAATATCAAAATAAAAGTGCCCTTTCATTTTCGAATGGCTGTGAAGCCTGTGAATCAAATTTTTAGGACCAATTGAAATATTTAAGTTTTACTAATATATAATTTTGTTTTGCATGGTTGCTTATTTTATATGCATAGTAGCATTATTCTTTGTACATTCAAAAGTCATTAGTAAAAAAATATAGTTTCTATTCCAACAATTTCCATATAGGGGAACGTATAGTCTCGATAGAGGAGAAATACACCATGGTAAAAGCTTAGTCCAAAAAGATTCAAAAAAAGAGCAATGATGCTTTGATGATAGAGTATGCTTCATCATTCCCTGTTAGTGTTGATATCGAGTTTTGAGAGAATGACTTATTAGATCTACATGCTATATGGGAACAATAGGATAATATCGAGAGAGATTTGTTTACTTAGAAGTACAAAGATATTGTATTGCTAATTTGAGTTAAGGCAGATGAAAGTCTACTCTGGATTATAGCTTAATTTTGGAATCTAGGATATCGATGCTTTATTTTGATAAGGAGGATATGGTTTAACTGTTGAAAAGTACACTACCTTGTTGTGTATAGAGCACATCATTCTTAATTAGGGTATAAGAAGAAGTCTAGCTAATCGATACTGAAGAGATGGTTAGCTAATATTACTACAGCATTTAAAGCTCGAATTAGGGCATATGCAATCTTAAAGGGTCAGAGTGATTGTTTATCAAAGCATAAATTATGGTATTTAATAGATAAGTGCCTAAACTTAGAAAAGAAAAAAGATGTTTTTGCATTGGCCATCTGTTTCCCTTAACTTTGGGGTATATTAATGTAACAGTGGTAGTTTTTTTGACTAGTTGAGGCACAACATCAACCCACTATAGTGATTTTAGCTGAGATAATCTAGTCCTTGAACTTTTGCAAAAGGAAACCTAAGAGTAGACTTTTCAAGTGTGTTCCATTATTACAAATTTGGATCCATAGTCATTTTTGGAAGGATGCAAAAATCAACATTTGAATGTGTATCAAGGCATTCTTACCTATAGGCGAGTTCTTGAAGAAAGATTGGCCATTGGACTATACTAAGGTTTAATGGGTATTGGTGTTTCAAAACTTGAAAAAAAAAGTGTTACATGGAGAGCACCATGGATGTTTTCTTGAGTTATGTTATATGAATGTTTTCTTGAGTTATGTTATCCTAATGTGGATAGAGGCATTGAGCACCCTTGTTAGGTATCACTACATGTGTGGCATAAACTCCTTTATTGGTGCAGAGGCAATTTAAATTGCGATAATCTATTCTTTCAGCTCATGATTGGGTAAATTAGATTTTGCTTATGAAGGATATAGGTACATAAAGAATAAAAGTTATGGCCAATGAATGGAGAGAGGCATACCTCATGCAGTCAGCTTGACACCAGAAGGATATGACTCCAACTTATAAGGTTTGGAGAGATAATCATGTTAATGACACTTTAATATTATCGGATAAGGATATGATTCTTTTAGTATAAGTATCATTGTTTAAGATGAAATTGCGAAAGAAAGATTGGAGTTAGAACGAATGGTAATCCAAGTAGAGATTGCTCCATTGAAAGCTGAGAATGGACAATTGAAATATGATCAAGCCATATATAAGTGGCAATTAAAAGAGATTAGCAAGAAGAAAGAGATGCCAAGCAAGATATGGAAGAATACATCAAGACAACAAATGACTCAGATTTGCTCTAAAAACTGCTGGGTTTAGTAAGTCATCAAAGAGTAAAAATCCAAGGTGGCAGAGCTCAAAAATGGACTTGTGGAAAGATAGAGCCAAAATAAGTATAGAATGGGTATCTAAGCTTTTGGCTAGCTTGTTAGTGAGCCAAAAGAAGAATAACTGTGCCCTTACAGTCACAAGTCTAGAGTGACATCAAAGTGGAACCTGGACTCTATTGGTACCTAATGTTCCTATTTAGAAAGAAGAACATAAGCGAAATATTATCCTAGTAGATGGACAAAACTAGTGATAACTAAGTTTCTCTTATGGATGTATCTGAACTATTCTCTGGACTTGAATAGATGTGGACCCAGATTTTATGGGTGTAATAATTGGCTTAGATTTTGATGATGATTTATATTGGAACTATTGCCTTAACAAATGCCTTCGATATGTTTGCATATTATTCATGTCATTACGTTCATGTACTAATACAATCTTTTTATATATATGCGTGCATTTGCATGCATGCCATAGAATACTTAAAAATTTGGTGTCATTCTTTTAAGGAAAAATTACAAATAAGGGGAAACTTGTGAGCATACTTGCTAAGAGGAAATATAATACTCGTTTCCATCTTAGAAACATGGAGAATGATTCTATAACTAGGATGGAGAAAATGGAAAAAGCTTAAGAATGAATAATGAGGGGTCAAGACGAACTCAAGTTATAGTTGGCCAAGGTTATGGAATTGCTAATAGTGGTCACTAAGGGTAAAAAAACAAGTTGGAGGTTCAGGTTCTCAGGCTAAAGATACTAATCCAAAGGGAAAATTTACGAGCCAGTAAATGGTACACAGGTAGATAATGTGGCACCTTAAGGAGAAGTCTCTTAGGCTTTACCATCTATCAGAATCACTCTTATAGTATAGGTGCACCCCAAAGCTACAATACAAGTGGTTACTGATACACGTATGGTTAAAGAGTCAAAAATAATTGGTTGTCCATTGGGGGAAAGCACAAAAATTTGATAGATGAAGTATTTTTCTTTGAACAACTTTGTCACTAGATGTTTGATAGAAATGAATTAGGGTATGCTTAATTCAAAGATTTTACTGTAAAAAAGTACAAAATGATTTCTAAAATCAGTTTAAGAAAGCATAATAATAGAAAATCTTGAGAATATTGATATTTATTATTAGGAACGAACCTATACCCTTACATTGATTTTCTAGAGTTTCTTTATGAATAATGTCATTGCCTAAAAGACCCTTAACTTCAGGGATTGATTTTGAATTTCACTAGTAATGATTGCTCAAAAACACCCTGTCACCATGTGCCATTAGCCGATTGCTTGGATGATGTGCCTAACTTAAAAAAAAAATGTTTCTCTCAATGGTAGTAGGGAAACCATTAGGCGAATTCCTTATCTAATAGGTCTTAGATAGCTACCATAAATTGACCAAAACCGAGGAGTCCTAGAGATCATTTTAGGCTAGGTGTGACAGGACACCTATTAAAACCAGTATTCTTGAGTTATGAAACTCAAAGTACTAATTTATGATATACATAGATCAGAGTTTATTTTAAAAGGGTTTGGGAGTTTGTTATGCATGAGGAAGGACTGGTAGCTTCAAAATGCCCTAAATAGATACCTTTTGGCCATATACTATCTTAGTTTTGGTTTTCTAAATTTTGTTATGCCACTATTTCTATATAATCCCCTTTATAATGCATAAAATTTGAAAATAATAACTCTAGTTTTTAGCGATATCTAAGGTTGAAAATATTTTTGGAATTAATTTGAAAAGGGTGTTTTGTATCAAGCACTAAAAGCATGTCAATTTGAAACAATACCATAGGTTTTAGGAAATTTAAATTTTAAAACATGGATGTAATCATCAAGGAAGGAAACATGTTAGTAAGACATAAAGAAATATAATAAATGTTGCATAAAAATAAACATAAAAAGCAAAAAAAAAAAAAGAATGGCGAGCATAATGTATCTCGTAGTTGACCTTAGTTTTTAAGGAATAATCAAATGACAATTTTGATAAGCCCTTGGACTTGGTGGTCACTTGAGGCATGAGAAAAAGGTATTGATAAAGCACTCCAAGAAAGTTCGGGAAAGAGAAAATTAGGATCTTTAAAGTTTGAAATGTAGGTTTGGAGTATCCTTTTGAAAAATAAGGTTGAAGTATCCCCAATGATGAAAATTGTGATAATTTTTAGGAAATGGAATAATATGGATTTTAAATTAAAATTAAAAATTGAAATAAAAGTCAAAATTAACTTTTAAGCCTTGATCTGAGCCTAGTGGACCCATGTCGTGTCACATGACTCTATGAGGAATTAACTGTATACATTTCGAGGCCTTAGAATGCCTAAAAAAATTATTCAAGAAAATTCAATCAAATTCAACTAAGGCCAAAAAATAGGGACAACATCATGCTATCCTCCTTCTTAAATTTATTTCATGCTGATCCAAAAGCTTCAGGGGGTAAACAAGATATGTTAGAAAGGTAACTTGATGGGGATTAATGTAAAAATATTTCAAAATCCAAAAAAATTTCTTTTTCAGGGGAATTAATTTTTAAGCTTGGATTTGCTTCAACACTAATAGCACGTGTAAGGGAAATGGTGAAGCAAACTTTTAAAACTACCTTTTGGCTCATTCAAGATTGTTAAATCAGAAATGATATTGTTTTAAAAAGGGAATTTCACAAAATTTTCAAGAAAAAACTTAAAAAAACCAAAAAATCATTTCATGGGCGGAAATAGCCCAAAAAGAATATGAATTTTTGATTCCAAAAGTTCCAGATAGTGAAGGTTTGAAAATTATAATTCCCTCATCTGAGCATGTCCGGGGATAAGCAAGATATTGTAGAAAAGGTAATTTGATGCTCTTCATGGGAAAAAATAAAAAAATTCCAAAAAATTATTTCTGTTTCAGAAAAAATTTTCAAGTCAGGGTCACAATGCTATTAGTACCAAAACAGACAGGCTTTTGGGTTTAAGGTTTTCTAGTCACATGTTAAAGAGGGTTGGACATAGTGCCAAGACAGTGAAATCCTAGGTCCCTCTGGAGTCCTGGAGAGTTAGGCAAGTAAATGACCCTATAGACACCCCAATTAGTCTTGGCCAACACCTATGGCATTAAAGCTTGTCATTTAATGCACCATTAAAATAATTCAGAAGAGCTTAGATCAGTTCCCCATCATTCCTAGCTGAGGTAAGTGTTTAGAGAGTCAAAGGTATGAAAAATCCATATTTTTTCATGCATGTATATGGGATCTTCATGTCATCAAATTACAAAATTCCATTATTTTTATCGATATAAAAGGGTAATATATCAATACCTAAGTTAATGTATTGATACATGAGCATCAATGCAAGCTTATGTCATAGCTAAAATCACAATTGTTTGCTAAATGTATCAATACACAAGTTATTGTATCGATACAACTTGCTAAGTATTAATACAGGATTCATTGTATCATAAATTTTTGGTTTTTGCCCAGGTGTATCAATACAAAACACATTGTATCGATACACACTATAATTTGAGCCTAGTTCATGACATTTTTTGCCTCTCATTCCATTAGATTAAAACTTAAATTTTGGTCATGATTGTGGCCTAAAAATCATCCAATAGCCTTTGCACATCACATGGAGTTTATTGTTGGCTTTAAGCATTGTATTGACACATTTTCAAGAGGTCCATTAAAGTTGGCAAGAGGACCTTTCATGTTAAAATTTGATTTAATGAAGGGCAAAGGTGAGATTACTCATTTAATTAGCTCATGCATGGTTTTCTTTGTCTACAAGAATTTAGATTAACTAATCAAATGTTATAAACTCACTTCTTAATACCATGACTCATCAATTGGTACTTGATAAATGCCCTAAATGCCCCTTTGCTATATCATTTTTTATGGTTGAAATGAAGTCCTATATAATGTCATTTTCACACTCAACCTAATAGAAAAGAGAAGACATTTACTTCAACCTAAAAAAAAACATTTTTTCATAGCAAAAAGCTTTATTCCCGTAGCTCCCCCTTATCCCTCCTAAAACCCTTTCAGAACCTCTCATTTCTTTCATTTCTACCCTCCAATCTCTCCTCCATTGATACCATAACCAAAAAGCTGCTTCTTTTCATTCCCTTCTTGCTAATCAATAGTGAATAAGGGGACAAAAAGTGAGCTCAAAGTTGAAGTTGTTTTCTGCCCAATGGCAAGGCTAAAGCTTAAGGCTTCTTTGTATATTTTCCATCCTTTCTCCATTTTATTTTCTTTTTTTAATCATTTCAATTATTTAATGAGCTATCCATGTTAGACTTTATTAGGACTTTCATGCTTTTATGGCCTTGGTTATTGTAGTTATAGGACTTTGGTGGTTTTCTTGATGCTTTGATGATGCTTGGATTACCAAAAATACTATATTTCTTTTCGATGTCAAAATAGCCTCTATTCTTTCATTTTTGCCATATTTTTCCTATTTTTTCCATTTTTGATCTATGATAAAATGTTTTGAGCATATCCATGCATTTTTTATGCATTTCTAGTATGCTTTGATTGATTTAATATGAGTTATGATACTTTTACTATGTTTAGTTCATCATATGTTTGTTAAAATGCCTCTATGATTGCTTGCAAAAAGTTGTTTTAAAACCCCCCAAGTTTATACTACCTTTAATCAATGATGACTAGCATGGATTTAATGTTTTCAATCCATTGGTCCTTCAATCTTAGGGATAAATCAAGCTTTTATATCTAGATTCATGATCTAATGAGGCAAAATACATTATGTTTTCAGCTTTACAAAAATGTTTATTGGTTTTACAACTTGTTTCAGTTAATGCCTTGCTTTGAGCCTCAAGTTGTAACTCAATGGCATGGGTAGTTGGTCGTCCAATTGCCTAAATCTCTAGGGATTTGGATGGATGCATGATTCCACTACCATAGACTCAATTGTTGGAAATTTGCATGTTCGATGCCTTGACACATAACTTGGAAACCTTAAACTTGAGAAACCCTTGTTTTAATACTGGTAGCATTGTACCCCGACTTGAAAAATTATTTTCAAAACCCAAATGGTTTTTTGGAATTTCTTGATTTTTTCTTAAAAGGCATCGAATTATCTTTCCAACGGTATTTTGTTTGCCCTCAGATGTTCTCAGATGAGGGAGTTATGATATTTTAGACCTTTGCTCTCCAAAACCCCTAGAATTAGCGATTTGTATTCTGTTTTAGCATCTTGGCCAATCAGATAATTTTACTGGATTTTTAAGTATTTTTCTTAAAAAGTTCATGTAATTCCTTTTCTATCATTTGCAATTTAATGATTCGGAACAAAATTTTCAAATTTCTTTGCATTATTTCCCCTATATGTGCTAATAGTGCTAAACTAAACCTAATTTTAAAAATTAATTCCTCCTAGAAAATGATTTTTAAGATTTTTCGAATACTTTTTATTTTAAACCTTATCAAGTTACGTTTCCTATGATATCTTGTTTGCCCCTTGAAGCCCTCGAACAAGCTCATAATAAATTTAGAAACATGGACAGTGTGATGTTGTCTCCTATTTTTGAACTTAAAAAAATGAATTAATTTTCTTGAACCACTTATTTAGGCATTTATATGCCGTGAAACAAATCCAGTTAATTCTCTATAGAGTCATGTGTTACAACATGAGTCCTACAAGGCTCGGATCATGGCCTAAAAATTATTTTTATTTTAATTATCGATTTTGACTTAAAATTCATTTTCCATAAAAGAAATTCCATTTTCCAAAAATTATCAAAATTTTCATCATTCGGGATACTTCAACCTCATTTTCCTAAAGGATACTCCAACCCTGCTTTTTAAAAATCAAAAGTCCATTTTTTCTCTCTCCCAGGCTTTCTTAACAAAAATGTTTTCCTTGCCTTAGGCGACTACTGAGTCTAAACATGCCTTAGAATTGTCATCTTGGTTATTCCTTAATAACTGAACTCAATTACAAGATACATCTGATTGTCCCTCATTTCGTTGCTTTCTTGCATTTAATTTTTATGTGATATTTATTATATTCCTTTATATCCTAGTAAAACATTTCTTCCCTTGATGTTAATTTTGCATCCATATTTTAAAAATAGAATTTTGTAAAACTAAGGCATTCTTTCTATCGACATCTCTCCAATGTTTAGCATGGAACATCCTTTTCAAACAAAGTTCAAAATTTTTTTTAAATCTTATGTGTTGCTATCCCTCTAAGTTTCATAATAGTATCAAACCTCTTTTTGGAAAAACTTGATTTACTATTACTTTCAAAAATCATGCATTATAAAGGGGATTATGCTCAAACAGTGACATAATAAAATCGAGAAAATCAAAATCGAGATATAGCATACACTGATTTAAGGTGTCATGGATGTGAAATCCTTTACCACACATAATTGACTCCTTGACCCTTTTAAAATGAACTCTGGTATGTGCAAATCATAAAATCTATATTTCAAGTTTTATAACTCAAAATTATTGATTTTAATAGGTGTTTAGTCATGCCTAGCCCAAAATCATAGGTGGCAACTCCAAGTCTTTGGCCACTTCATAGTGGCCATCCAAGACTAGTTGGATAAGCGATTTGTTTGGTGGTCTCTCCTTACTCCTATCTCACTATGCCTAATTCAAATTCCAATCTAAATATACCCAAAAGTCATTTTTTTAAGTCACACACATCCATATTGAGTAACCAGTGTGTGAGTCCACGAGGGCACACAATTGACCAACCCGTTACTAATGCCATCTAGTCACAACTTGGGGTTTAAAGCAAGGCATTAAATCAAACAAGTTGTAAAACCAAAAGCATTTTTTCTAGGCTGAAAATAGAATTTATTTTGCCTCATTAGGCCTGAATCTAAACATTTTGCTTGATTTTTCCCTGAGATTGAGGGACCAATGGATTAAAATCATTAAATCCATGTTAATCTTCATTTATTTAAGTTAACATAGACTTAACTATAGAAAAATTGATCAGATGTGCAATGAAGTTTTAAGAATTTTTTATCTAATTTGTACTACATTGTGTTGTTTTATATAGTAAAACTATTTTAATCAATTATCTGAGTTACAGATTTCGAGATGCTGTCTAAGAATTCTTAGATCCGTGTGAAAGCTTTAATCAACTAGCCTTCTTCACTATTCTCCAATTCTCAAATGGTGAAGTGTGTGGGCACTTTTTGTCTCAATCAACTCCAAATTTGTATGGCTTAATTCTCCATAAAGACTATATTTGTGTTAATATGTTAAAAATCATACGCTATTGTGATTAGAAACCTTGAGCGTGGCACAAGTGGTCTAACCTAAAACCCTAGGCATAAGCCTCTTATTTATATCAGGTAACAAAGGTAGCCCTAATTTTAATTTTAATTAAAATCATTATTTTATGAAATTCCATAAAAACCCATATGTGGCACCAACCCTTGTATGGGTGCCCAATATAATTCAACCAAGCCCTAGTGTCCATAGACAATATTTTAGCTAGAATTTATTTTACGAAATTTAGCCCATTTATTCTAAATACTAATTAATTCTTATTAACTGTTAATTTTATTTAGCCTGGTAATTTTCCATAACTCCAACTCTAATTCAAAATAAAATCATGGCAATTTATTTGAATAGAATAATTATGTACTAATTATCAAAATAAAATTAACTATAATAAAATAATTAATTTAGTAGCAAATTCAAATAAATAAAATAAATTTTCTTAATTTATTTAGAATTATTAATTATATTTAATTTATAAATAAATATTTAAGCAAGACTTAATAGATATTAAATTAATAATATGAATAATTAATTTCCAATATCTATTTAATTTAAATTAATTCCCATATTTATATAGGGATTAATTTAAATTACAAATTCTTGTATAAATATATATTCTAAATATTTAATTCAAATTAAATATATATTCTAAATAAATAACACCAAAAAATCATTTTTATTTATTTACTGAAGAAAATGCCCACACTCTTAAAGTGAGTGAATTCGGTGTACCACTTCACCATATTAAGAATCATCCATCTCTAGATATTCCAATCAATAACCAACCATTAAGGAATTATGTTGCGCTAGTGGATGGAACAATTGGACATATATAATTAGGCTCCAATAACTATGTATTAATTATTCTACATCAAATAATTAATCACAAAATTATTAATCTCAAAGTTGTATCACTAAAGACCTGAAACTGTGCTCCCAATTATATATCATATTACGTAAGCTTTATAAATAGCCTTTGAGTCCAATGACCTTGTCATTTATGTAATACCCTCATATGATATCCATGATCAACGTGAAGTTAAAATGTCCATTTTACCTACTTGATCACTTTATCTTAAGGTTCTATTATACTCTCCATGTGAAAATGATTGTTTACCACATGTGAACAATTTATCATTTGATAACAAATGGCAGAGGCCTCATCCATTTTTGCTATACTGTACAATGCCATTTGAGAGGATAACCTTAACTCTTTATGGGAGCTACGATTCCATATCTATAAGTAAAGCTCTTATCATAATTATGCCATATGCCCAATGAACAAGTCTAGCAGGTTACTACTTTGAGAAGCTTTAGCCTTTGGAATGTCAAAGCATACAAGTTATGCATATGGAGTTAACCACTTACTCAGGATTAAAGTAATTACATAATGAACGCCAAAAGTGAATTAATCCATGTAAATAGACTTATTAATGGATTAATTGTGCTTTGGTCCAATCCAATATATCCCCACCTCTATGTCTATGTTTCTAATTAGGAGTCATACTGTAGACACCTAAATTCGTCTGAGCTATCTGTCACCTAAAGTCTCAAATATCCAAGAATGAAAATGTAGTGGTGACTTTGATGGAGGTCAAATTCCACCAGAGGGGTTACACATATTTGCAATTTTAATTAGTCATATGTAAATAACTGTATATGTACATGATGGAAAAAATTTATTTTTTGAGTAAAAAATACGAATCCGTAAGGAAAAATTTTTGTTTTTAAAATAAGTTCTTGACAATTTTTGAAAATTACCTCTGTCGATGATCTCATGATCAATTTTTCTATTTTTAGGAATTTTTTGAGATTTTTTTGAAAAACTCAAGAAATTTATGGTCGAATATTTTTACCGACATCGATGTGGTTTTATGCCAATTCTCACCCAGAAAAATAAAAAAAATTTAAGAAAAAATATGTGTTGGCATTTTCTATCATGAAGTGTTAAACTATAAATTTTATAAATTAATTTTAAATTTTGTAGTCTTACGAGTATCGTGCTCGTGAATTTTACTTTTGCTTCTTGTTGATCTATTTTTAAAATTTTACAAGTTCATTCTCTTTTCTTTAGAAATTAATGTTTTGAATAATATGTGATCTTGAATTTGTTTTACTGCAGTGCCAATGAAATTTTATAATTTTTTTTGATATTGAAACACGAGTTTTACTTTACTTATAAAATTTTCGGTGGAATCCTCTCGAGTTTCAAACATCAAAATTCATCCAATATTATTGTTTGATTCACATTAAATTAGTTTTGGAAAATTCATTTATTTTCATGAGTTTTGAATTTCTTACTTAAAATTTCTCGGTTTCCAAAATATAGAGTTTTCTATTCTGTAAATGTTTTCAGGGTGATTTTTCTTGGTGTATAATTTTTGAAATTCATTAAATATTATTATTTGATTCACCATAATTTAGTTTTCAAAAATTCATTTTCATGAGTTTTAAATTTTTTTTCTTGAAATTCCTCTGTCTTTGAAATAAGGAGTTTCTATTTCGTAAATATTTTCGGGGCGATATTTCTTGGTTTATAATTTTTAAAATTGATAAAATATCATTATTTGATCCACATTACTTCAGTTTTTAAAAATTCATTCATTTTCATGAGTTTTGAATTTTTTTCTTGAAATCTCTCTGTTTTCAAAATTTGAAATTTTCTACTCTGTAAAAGTTTTTTGGGTGATTTTTTTTTGGTTTATGATTTTTAAAATTCATCAAATATTATTATTTGATTCACCTTAATTTAATTCTCAAAAATTCTTTCATTTCCATGACTTTTTATTTTTTTCCTTGAAATTTTTTGTTTCCAAAAAATCAAGTTTTCTATTCCATAAATGTTTTCGGGGGGATTTTCTTTGGCTTAAAATTATTAAAATTAATCTAATATTGTCATTTGACTCCCATTAAAACAATTTTGAAAATTTTAATTTATTTCATGGGTTTTGAATTTTTTTTATATATGTCAATTTTCTTACACTAAGGCATTTCTCGTAAAATTTTATAAGTTTTTAACTTCCAATCAGGATCTCTTGCATCATTTCATTTCTAAAATTTTGTCTATAATGAATTGACATTAATTCAAATTTTATTTTGATTTTTGGAAATTTTATTTAATTTCATTTTATTTACTTTTTCTTTATTTACTTTTTCCAGCTAGTTACATGCTAACTAGCTTGTTTTCTCATCCAATTACTTTCTAACCAAGTTGGTTACATCCCAATTACCTATTA